>JAYKKT010000078.1:6260000-6497500 GCA_036023115.1 Brasenia schreberi | reverse complement strand
TTCGTTCAGCTCATTTATACCAGCCTTAGTGACACCTCTTGCAGTTAAAACCATGTCCTTCTTTGGCTTTTAATTCCTTTGAACAAAGCAACATATAATTAGTGCAAGTTGAATTATGATATTATGCATTAAACTTTTTTTTTGTAAATTTATGCGAAAACCAGTTAAACATAGAGCTGGTCTACAAGCGGTGTGCCTACCGAAGCTTCGATCATTGATGACAACATAAAGCTCTCTGTTGTCCCCCGACAATGATCGATCCGCTTGGGTATTTTGAATTCCATACGTCATGGTCGAATCTATCGTCTGTGTCAAAGATGCTAATCAGGAACCTCCAACAGGTACCATCTTAGCAATTGTTTATTTCATTACAGTCGGATTTCTGTGATCCCAATGGTTCCACACTTGTGTTCAATCAGTTCAAAGAAAACGAGGGGCTGCGTAGAGGGCGGCAAGTATATCGATGGATTTAATCCTAATTATAAAGAGCTTAGTGTAATTGCTTTATGTTTTGACGGTAAAATAAGTTAAGTTTTTCCTTATCGTGGTTATCCTTTGATCACTATATAAAAATTAATGTGTTGACACATAAAAATGTAGGACTTACGGATTTGTTAATCAAATTAATGTGATTATCATGAACCCCAATATCCGCCCATGTAAGGGATCACCCTTGCATGATCATCCCAAGTCCATATAAAGGAAAAGGATTGTGTTAGGCTTTCGACAGGTAGCGTAAAACTTTGTCGGATTTTTATACCATGGATTATACAAATTATGAGCATGATAGAGCTATGTGGAAACAAAGAATCCATGTAGCCGAACCTGTCTAGTATGGGAAAAAGGCTTAGTTGTTGTTTATTATGAACACTAACAATATCTAAATCGCCACACTATTTCATTTCCAAGTACAAAGAATAAGCTGTCAGAAAATGCAAAGTGAAGAGAGAAAAGTAACAAATAGAACACAAGTTTTTAAGTGATTTGGCCAGAAATCCCCACTTCACGAGCAAGATGGAAGAAGATTATCACTATTATGAATAGCAGTCTACAATACAAATAGTCTCTCACACGTAACGTACCTCAACCTAATGCACTTCACTAGAAGATTTTCACTATTATGAATAGAAGTCCACAATACAAATAGTCTCTCACATGCACTTCACGTACCCAAAAACCTAATCCCTTTCAGCTCGTGCCCTCCACAACCAGCACAGACATCTAGAGTTTGTTTGCAATTCGAGTTACACCGCGAGCTTTTCAGGTCCAGTTATGATTCGGCCCTACCACAAACTTAAACCACATTAATACTAAATGAGTCTATCTAAGTTGTAAGTTGCAGAAGTACCAATTGCATGAGCTTACAGTTTTACTTTTCTTTGATATTAAGCTCGAAGTCTAATGCCTTCTTTTTCCATTAAGTAAATGGACATCAATTAGAAAATGATATATAGAGAACCTTGTATATGCTAAGACCCTTAGGTGTTAACATATTCAAAAAAATCCAAACGTTCCTCTGGAATGATAGAAGGTTGAAATTTGAATTTAAAAGTAATAAGTAAATATATATTTTGTAATTACACTTTATTTGCATATATATCTTTTGCTTTTAAATTCAAATCATCCATCAACTCAAAGGTATATAGTTGAAACTTGAATCGTGCTTAATCCTTTGTTTCACATGTTTTCACTTACTCAACTACCAGCTTATATCATCCATCACCTTCTATTATTCCTTCACTACTTCAAACTGTTTTCAATTGAGCAAAATCACCACCACCAATAAACCACTTAAAATGCTTAATTATTTGTAATATATAGGTAGTTTATGGGTTTTTAGATCATTTTGACGAAGGTGGTGGTGGTTTTGACCAACAGACCGTTTGGAGCAATGAAGTACTAGTAGAGGGTGACGGAGACCGTTGTTTAATAAGTAGAACAATATAAAACGGATGATACCATGTTCATTTCAGCAGGACCACTCCCTCTCTCTCTCTCTCTCTCTCTATATATATATATATATATATATATATATATGTGTGTGTGTGTGTGTGTGTGTGTGTGTGTGTGTGTGTGTGTGTGTGTGTAGGTTGTGATCAGATTAGAAATACATAAACAAAGTTCAAGGTTAGGACCCTCTTATGCAAGATGAATAGTGCTTGTGGGAATCAAACCCTGTCCTTCCGTGTGGAACAACTTAGACGCTTAATCCCATAAACGTTACAGTATGAGCGAAGAAGTGATTGTTAAACACCAAAATAGGTTTATTCTTTTAGTTAGCAATTTATGAATGTTTCTTTGATTGCCACATAAATAGTTTGCCTTTAAAATAGTAGGTGTTCTTCCAGATTCCGAAGACATTTACCTCATTTAAGTTGCGCAAAATTTAATTCAAAGATTAAAGGGAGGGGCCTGACAGAAAATCAGCTGGTTCCAATGATCTAAAAAAAGAATCAAGGAACTGGAAAGTTTTGCCGAGTTAAGCAAGTAAAGGTAAGCCAAGATTAAACAGCTGTGGACATCTACTATCACCATTTAAATTTATTCTGACGTGAATTGAATCCTCTGATTCCCGGAGTCTTCAATATTAATATCCCAGTGCATCACAGACACATTGCAATTCGCCCGACGGCTAACAATTTGCATAAAATTATAATCGAACGTGACATGCATACTGAGTTTTAAGGCGTCACAAGAAGATATTTTGGAGAAAGGTAGCGTCAGCCTCGTTCTTTACAGACTGAGTTGGATCTGTGTTCAGTTCGAGCATGTTAGATTCTATCTACCAAAGAGTTGTTGGTTAAGATCTTATTCATGTCCACCTTGTTAGCTCATACATGTTTTCGGCATTCTATGTCGTGTAGACTGATGATTACTCTTTAACAATAGAACCATAGTAGTCATTTGTAAGATTGAAGGTAATAAAAAAGTGATAAAGAGCGTTCAAAGGATTGTTATACACCGAGTGTGTGCAACAACGGTGTATATATATATATATATATATATATATATATATATATATATATATATATATATATATATATATATATAAGAGAGTGGTTCATGTTAAGCATAGTGCTCAATCGAGTGATTTGCATGATTCCACTAATTCAACCATCGGCTGTCACTCATCACCACCTTCTACCACTCTTACTCTTCAAAACCATTTTCGTCCATCAAAACCGCTATCACCACAACCAAAACCACATGAAAAGTACAATACCACTTATGTATTAATATTTAGGTTTTTAACATAGTTTTTGTGTTGATGGTGGCAGTTTTAACCAATGATGAACGATTTTGAGCACAGACCACTCCCTATATACATATATATAATGTTTAATATATATAAAGGCTCATTGGCTTCAAAATTACGTCATTGCTTCCGTCTTATGTTTTGAACAAGAATTTCAGCCCACTTCCTCCATGTAAGTGGTTCCTTTGGGAAGCATCTAATTGAACAAGAGAATATTTAAAGGCGAAGGTCAATATTCTTTGTACAGTTGTTAGTAAAGATGCTGTCATGCTGTAATTTGTAGACGAAGGAAGTTATGTGAAAATTTGAATGCATCTTCCCTTTAACATTTTGAAGTTTCTTTTATCCAAGAAAGCACACCAAACACAATTTCCCAACTCCACAACACAAAAGAAACACCAACCAACACCAAAAATATTACGCGTATTCTATCCAACCACAAACACAAGCGCCACCAAAACCGCAACACACACACACCTCCAACCCAACACCCAATTATACAGTGAAGGGTATATGCTGTGAATATTATTTAATATCATATTTAAATAAATCTTAACATTCAGTTTAAATATTTGTTTTAAAGTTTAAATTTAAAAAGCAAAAAGTTGTTTTTGAATAATTATACTTATAAAAAGTATAAATATACCTTTTAGATTTAAAATTCAAATATTAACTATCTATTATTCAAATTGAATGGTTGGTATATATAGAGAGAGATAAAGGAAGGGAGGAAGGGAGAAGGAGATACGAGGCAAATGTTGAGGTGGATGTATGAGCCAAAAGGAAAAAAGTGTGTATCCTTTATTAAAGCGACAAAAGGGAGTTGGTGTATAACCGATAGAGAGAAGATTGAAAGATACACTAATTCACAAGTTTGGAGAGACGGCCATATATAATTCAAGTGAGCTTTTGAGAAATTTACTGTGAATACCTCAAAAGATGCATGTCCAGCTTTTTGTAGGGAAAAGGCTTGGGTTTGGTTTTAGTGTTGATTTTTTATTTATTAGCAACATATTTGATTTCTTGAGACAGAATATATATGATAACAGGAATATATTTCAGAAAAAGGTAAAAATAAGAGATTAAAGGTTAATGCCTTTCCCTCGATGGTTCAGTTTATTGGACAGGGTATTGGTTTTCGTTTCACGGTCAACCCGATAGGGCAGGATCTCGGCCTGATACTTGAATACTGAAACGGGACGGGTCACTAAACTTAGGCAGATTCATACACAGTCCGGCCTAGACATGGCCGGTTCGGAACTGGAGCGACTGTTCAAACCAGAACCAGACTGTCCATGAAACGGTCGGTAGCTGAAACTGGCCGAACCAGCCCTAAAACCACAACTGCAACCGGAGACCTTATGATTCGCTTAGGGTTTCCATCTTTTCAAAACCCAGTCAAAATTGGAACTGGAACCGACGGTTTCAAATCGCTAAATATTATATATATTGTTTACTATTTATAGTCAAATGTTGAGTGGTGGCTCAGTGGTAGGTAAACCGCAATTGGAACCGCTAGTAGAACAGTTTGGTTCCCGTTCTAAGTTCTAAACAACCCGAAACCAGCAGTTTGAAACCAAACAGGACATGTCTAGTCCGGCCCATTGATGCCACCACGTAAGAGGAGTTAAACTCGGCCCTGTTTTTGACAGGTTGGTTTTGAAGTACTCTTGAGGTCAGGGTTCTGTGAAGAATGAAGGGTTTTGGGCAGGTTGATTCTAATCAATTGACTTTGCAGATAAATACGAAAGCACCGTAGTGGGATCATTTCACGCAACTTGCAAATATTTTCCGAGAGGAACCCTCCATCGGTTTTCTGGGCATGATGTTTTCAAAATGGACTGGACGAAGGTCGATTTTTTCCCCTTCAGGCACAATGGGGAGGCCGAAGCCAGAAACGCACACGGAGTACCGAATGCTGACCTTCAACATCACTTAATTATGAGACTTATTGCCCATTGTGGCAGTTAAAACTGTTGGAATATATATATATATATATATATATATATATATATATATATATATATATATATATATATATATATATATATATATTTTTTTTTATTTTATTTTTTTTGAAAAATAAGATCCACCCTTTCTATCGTGCTCACCCATTGTTTTCAGTAGTATTAATATAATTTAAAAACGTTTAAGAGTTTTCAATAAAGAATGAAAGCAATTGTTACTACACTTGTGCTCCAAAAAGTAATAGTCGATCACGAGTAGTTTGAATGAGTTGTAGATCTCATATTTCACCATTATTTTTTGGAAGCATGAGCTAAATTGATTGGATCATATTGACCACTTTGATCGTTACTTGTTTTGGGGCATGAATATAACAACAATGACTTTCATCTTTTTTTAAAAACTTTTAACATTTTAAAATTACACTCGTACTACCGAAAAACACAATGTGTAAACATCAATGGGCATGTTAGAAGTGAGGAAGATCTGGGTATGTATATGTATATTCCCTTTGAAAATTACTTCCATCTCCATGAGTTATCCTCACATTCAAAACTGTTGAGGCATGCACAGATTGTGTTACCTCAACGGCAGGGTGCTCCAATGATATTGTTGTTGGTGGAGAGTTCGACTAACATGTGTGTTAGGCTTCGGCCTCCTCTTGTAACAAGAAAAAAGAAAGAACTCAAATGTTGAGGCTTACACCTTAATATACAAGTTTAGCACATCACATGGAACGTCATGCCTTCGAAAACCTTGCGTATGTGCTTTACATTGTGAGCCAAATTATTGGTTACACCTCATTCCTTCCGAAACCATCTTCCAGTTTGGCTTATACGACCTTTAAATGTTATATATATATATATATATATATATATATATATATATATATATATATATATATATATATATATATATGTGTGTGTGTGTGTGTGTGTGTGTGTGTGTGTGTGTGTGTGTGTGTGTGGCGGGGGCGCGTTGTTTCGCATACCTCTGGAAACTTCGGTTGCTCATGACAGAACATGAAAATCTCTATTTTTAACTTCTATAAAAATCAACTTTTGGATTTCTTGAGTTGAATTCTGCCATCGTCCAAAGATTCCAAGGAGGAATCTCCAATAAAAAGAACAAAACTTAAAGTTGATGCAATTTAGCAACTGTTTTTTACATCTAAGGCTGCTTTTCTTTGATCCAAGTACTTCCAAACTGCGCAACGGATGTGTTGAGTTTAATCTAATTCTTTATTTTATGCTTTGCCTGTAGATTAAGTTATGTTTAACCTTATCATGAATGACTTTTCATCGTGCAATCTAAGAAAGAGTTACTTCTAAAATGAATTACATCAGGACGATGGCCTCCATGAAATTGTTTATTATTATGATATAAATAAGTAATCGCTGTACCAACAGCACGAAGTATTATTTTTTTTGTCTCTTAAGATCAAAGTTTTATGTTGTGTTATTCCAACTTGCAGTATTACCAAGTACTTCAATTAAAAAGTGATGAAGCTAAACGGCATTAGAGTTGTGATCAACGTAGTTGTACACAGCCCAACAGAATACAGGAACTTCTTCAAGACATAATGATCGCCTATCGCAATTCAGTGTCATGATTTTACATATATTTGTTTTTCTATTATTATCATCAAGATGGGTCACGCAGACCCCAACCAGGTATCCAAGAAACAAAAGAGAATGTATACAAACAAACTGAACAACTTCAATGGAGAGGTTGTCCTTCCAACGGCCTGTACATCCCAGGGCACCCATTTTAGCAAAAACATACTGAGAACGGCTAACATAATTTTGCACCCACTCACAATCAAAATAATGGAAGCATATAAGGGCCTCTATATCAGCTTCTTCTATGAGGATACAACTAGTTTTTCCTGCCAGTTGCTTCCAGCAACAATATCTTTGCAACAGGATTCAAGCTGAACACAATTACCTATCACACACTGGAGAGTTCTTTTCCACCATAAATGCTGCAACTTGCCCGTACTATTGATCTCTGTAAACCATCCACCTGTTAATAAACATCCCCTGATGTCCCGCACTGTACCATTGTTTCCGGCACAAGCTATACATAGAGACCTTTAATGTTCCGGTCTGCGGAGGGACCAACTATTAGCGTTTAAACTGTTCAACTTTATGGATTCTCTATCTTCCTCATCAGTCAGTAGAACCTCTCACAAAATTGAATCCGGATCTAATGAATTCCCCTTTATTAAAAAATCCTACTTTCAAAAACCATTTTGATGCGTTGTTCCCATGTAAAATGAATGACCAACTGAAAGGACACCAGCCATATCTTTTTAATTTTCTTCTCAGCACCGAAATGTTTAGCCCATACCTGAAGCGTTTGGTTGACAAATACTTTAGTCTTCGATGCACCACAGTTCTCGAAAGGCCTCTGACCTTTTAATGGATCGTACAGACAAGTGACCAGAGGTTTGTCGCTTCCTTTGAGGTATCCTGTAAATGCCTCCACCGCCAATGCCCGTGATCCATAGGCATTTCGTAGTCTGTAGCTTACCTTCTATTGCAGAAGGCAACTCTTGGCTTTTGACCTGCAAACCAAATCAGGTGTGCGGCGCTCGATGTTTCTCCATTAAAGTTGATCTTCACCATTGCTAGGAATCGCATTCCAAAGTCCACCCCTTCTCTTATAATGCTACTAATTGGCCTTTCTTCGGGACCGGTGGTGATCTTTAGTTATCCCTCTTGGGATTAGACGTGCTAGGGGTAATGAGCTCGAACAAGGATGTGTTGGTGTTGAGGTCTTGTATATGGTATAGTTTCGTGATTGGTAAAAGAAATCACATTTGGTTAAGATAGTGTTACTCTTTGATGTAAAATAAATGTTAAGTTTAAGTTTATTTTTCGTGACTGATATCAAATAACTGGATACAATAGATCATGAGAAACACATTTAGAATACAATGAAGACCTCAATTCGTCTTTCATAAAGGCCGTTAAGTCTTAAACAAATCGACAAACCAAATATAATAATATTCCAAATTCAATATTTGTTATAGTAGGACTTATAAATTCTCTTAAAAAATGATTATGAAAGAACTCACACCATGGGAGAAAAGTTGAATGAATGTAGTTTAATTGTAATATTATGTATGGACATGGTGAATAAGTAGCTCGTGTGAATAGTTTTATGAAACTGATTAAGATGTTATGTGTTGATCATGAGCACAATTGTAACTCAATAAGGTGACTTTTAATACCACAACATGCTTGCTAATTACACCATGCATTATAACTACTATCAAGTATTACTAATGAATATAATTATCACTCAAAAAGATAGCTTCTAATACCACAATGTGACCCCTAACTGTACCATGTATTACTGTCACTGTCTATATTATAAATACTTGAGAAAGCAACTTTGAATTGGCTGAACAGGTTAAAGCATCTACGTTGGCCGCTAAGACATTGATGGTTATTCAGTTCATGATCACGTACAATCACTATGTGGCTGTTTAAGTTGGCCCTTCTGTTCACAAACCAGCACTTTTTACTAAATGCATTGGTTGGCGTTGGAATAGCTTTGACAATTAAGTATTTTCATAAAATATTCATAACATTTCACAAAGTATTTTGAAAATCACTCAACAAGATCAAACCCCAATTTGGTAGATAAATCATTTCCAACAGTCAATTGCACCCTTCATGTAAGACTTTGAGGCCATCATTAAGAGAGCGTCGTCCTCAAGAGCCTTTCATTTTTCTCCATCGGTACCACGCAAAGTTGATAGTCAAGTATTTAGAATTAACCAATTTTCTCCAGGTATCCACTCATAGAAGTCACCTTCCATGCATTCTTCATGGATTTAAGTCGACAAGGCGTCTTATCCCTAGCAAACCAGACCTTCTTAGCAATGCAAACTACATTCCGTTAGAGTAAGTGGACTAATTTATGATTAGTTGTTCCGCACCATAGTAATTATCTTATAATTCCATGCAATGCTCTAATCACTCCTTGAGTAAAATTTACTCCATCATCCAAAATATGGGAGTAGATGACAAAGTGGTTGAGATTAATACAGGCCGCCACCTTTCTATTAGTAATGAATAATGTCATGCCTTACTCGCTCCAAAAACAGTGGTGCACCGTCAGTTGGTGTGGGAGCACTTAGTAGCATAACCAGCCTATAGTCTTAGTGGGGCGGCCTTTCACACCATGGATAAGAACGCCCCACTCCATGTTTCTAATTTAGCCTTGAATTTATGAATGATGGGGTGACAATGGGGCATGCGCGTCCTGCCTTTGAACACTGGTGCTCCTAAATATTTGAAGTGGTGTTCTTACACCCTCTCCCAAAGCAATTTAATTTGCCGCTCCCGCTCGCTACTCAACAAGAGTAAGGATGCAGAAAAGTGCGTCATCTCCACAGAAACATTGGCTCCATCAGAAAGATCTAATGCTTATTGGTACTATGTCTCTCTTCTGATCACTAAAGTCATCTAGTCCATCTCTTCATAACCACCAAAAAGAAGTATGGTGAAGGAGGGTTACCGTGCCGAACCCTCTCGTTGCTTCGAATCTTTTGCCGGTTTACCCATTGATGAGCACGGAGAAACAGGCTGTGGTCACACTCCATATTGAGTTGGAACCACTTGTCACAAAAACTAAAACAACAGTAAGTCTCTCAAAAAGATCCCAATCGATCTTGTTCAAAGCCTTGACAAGGTTAGTTTCGAATAACACAGGTGCTTTCTTGATATAACTCAAGGTGTCTCAATGAGGTCACGAGAAATGAGAACACTCTCACGTGTAACGTGTCCCCTTAAGAATGCGCGCTGATTTTCAAATATGATGTGCGACAACACTGGCCTCATTCGCATGACCCATAATTTTTAGTAAAGACTTTGTTCAAAGTTGCAGATGACCGGAACTCCGTAAGTTTAGTGGAACCAGCTCTGTTGGGAATAAGAATAATGATGTTTGCGGTGTTCAACTCCCTAAACACCATGCCTTGAGCAAAAATAGCTTTTATTTCACGACAAATATCCTCGCCAACTATGTCCAAAATGAATGGAGAAACATCCCCGGAAAACCAACCGGGCTGATGGCACTATCGGCCCTAATCTTAGCCTCCAACACGGGCCATAGAAGTTGCACGTTGTCCTCATCCAATGCCGCAGATGCCAACCGACTAATCGATCACCCTCTTCTGAAAAAGAATTTTATAAAATCTAGTAGCTTCCCTCATTACCGCACCCTGCCCAATACAGTGGTTTGTGCACAACAAGAAGTATATATTAAGTTGCCCCATGTACACTTTAAACTGTGTGGGGAATAATGCAGAATTATGGTCGTTCTCGTCCAGCCATCGCACCTGACTATCTTGCTTCCAAAACGCAAATTCCATCCAACGGAGTTTATGAAGCTATCCTCTGATCCTATGTTCTTCCTCTTACAAAGATAGGCCACTGGAGTCCATCTGATATTGGAGTGCTTGTAGCCGTTGTAACATTTCGAAATCATCACTGAAATATCCCCCAAGGATTGAGAATTACAGTCCTTAAGGTTGTACTTTGTCTGTTTCAGCTAGCGCACCACTCTAAAGAGGCTTCTTCCCTTCCCTTCAGTACTCCACGCAGCTCTCACTGCAGCAGCCAACATTTTAAAGAATTTAAAAGGTGTTGGGGTACCTGTGCTTCACTCTCATAATGCATGATGAGAGCCGTTACGATCAGAGGACGTCCTCGGAGTACATCGGATCCACGATTCCACGACTTCAAAAAATTCAGAAACTATCGAATGTTGATCAATGCATGGTCTAAACGACTTGCAGTGTGATTAGCTCCAGCTTGACGATTCGTCCATGTGAACCATGAGCCTCTGACGATTCGTCCATGTGAACTATAGGTTGTGATCATCTATAATGGAATTGAAGTTCATCGCTTTCCAGTAGCTACCATTGCCGCCAAGTTTTAAGTGTGCATCAAAGACCACATTCTAGACTCCTACGAGAAGCCATGGGAAGTCTAGTTGCAAGTTACACATATCATTCCAAAGATTGGATCCATAGACTCCCCACACGACTACAAGGGCAATGTAGATGAACCATAGAAGGGGAAAGTGGTGTTCTATTACTCCAAAGACACAAATGGTGGACTTCTCCTTGAAGAGAAAACGCAGTAACACCTGCAATGAAAACAATGGATGTTGCTCAACCATCCTCAGAAGTATTAGTTGAAGTCTGGCCCTCTTGCATGAGGCGTACCATCTGTTTCAAATTGGGTTCTTCAGATGTCTTCGCTGCACCCTTAGTCTTACCTGAATTTATTTTCGATCAACCTCGCTTCACGGAGGAGTTGATGTGCCAATTTTATCATTTCCACCCTTGCTTTTGTCAACCAAGACAGGTGTCAGTTTATTCTCATCTTCGGTATCAAATAGGTCTCATTAAATTTGTTGAACTGCTTTGTTTCAAACCTGTGTAACCATTGTCTCCCCTCTATCAATCTAGGTTCAACTGTAACGAAAGCCCATTGCGGATCTTTATTGTCAATGTCAATTACTACTCCCTGAGATGGTTCTCCACCTGAGTCATTCGCTTCCTGTGCATTAAATGCGGTGTAACTAGAAGGTGCATCTTAGGAGAACTTATTAAATCGGTCTCTGGTGTAAGATTGTTTGGGTAATTCATTAAAGGTTGTTATGGATGATCAATGAATTCTCAGCTTCTACAAAGTAGGGTACATTAATCAGCCTAGTATCTTTGAAATTCTAAATCGCCAAAAGAGTTCAGGGTGCTAGGTCCTTTGTCTTCCTTTCTTTCGCCACACTTTCTAAGATCGAACTGTGTAAATCATTTGCATCCATATGCAGCAATTTTATTGCTTCTTTACACACATGCTTCACTTTCATGATACGTAGAACACACACGGATATCCATATTCGGCTTCTATAAGCATTTCATATTCTAAATGAAGAGTTTTAAATCATCTCAGTTAATCTGGATGGAAATATATTAAACTCCATCAAGACTTCCGAGCATGGATTAGCCATTCTTGTTTTTGGGTGGCTTCATCAATAGCTAACAACTTTCCTCCAAGATTGCACCACACCTTGGAAAAACCTCATCTGCCATAGGTTGAATTTAATTCACGTATGTGAAGCCAAATTGGTAATGTCAAAGTGATTTCCACCTTCCAGACTGCCCCGGCGACCACCTGTTCACGAGTTCTTCCTCCAATCTGCCAAACCCCTTTTCGGGTAATAGGTAGTAGCTCATCTTCAGATTGCAAAGGTATAAGAAACACTCATTCTTTCGGGCAAAAAGTCATGGTGGTTCCACCAATGGCGTACACCGTTGAAGATGAAGAAGCCCATCCTCTTATGGCAGGCTTCACCTGTGAAACCCCACAGTGTTGGAACCAACTATCAAAGTTAGAAAGCTCCGATTGAAAACACGAAAGAAGGTTCCCGACCACTTCGGCGATTTTTAATCTCTAGTGCCGACAATTTAAGAACGGTGACATATATAAGATCAACTCCAACACAACCTCGAGTCTCTTGGGTCAGGGGTTCTCCCTCACCGGAGGAAGAAACCCTTTGCATCTTGGAAGCCTCGTTATATTCGTTTTATAACACTTCGAAGGCAGTTCTTCCTCCAAGCACCAAAAATGTATTTGTTATAAAAGAGACAGAATGAGAAACAGCTAAATTTCTAAAACTGGACCTAGTGAGAACAAGACTAATAAGGCCTTCATTCAATTGTAGAGAATTTAAGGCACAACTCTAATAAATCTTCACGTTGGTTTAAATTATCAATTGTTGCTAAAAAATGCTCCGTAACAAGCTCCACATTGGAAGGACCCCAAAAGAACCTAAAAGTCGATCTTTTGTAAGATGTCAACCACACACGAAGAATACTTCAACGTAGTTGTGGGCAGGCTCTTTATGATCCTGAACCAGCCAAAAGTCCATCATCTATATATTGACCCCCGTCTTCGCCTGGAACGTAGATTTGATATTGTTGTCGTCAAAAGTGACTCCTCGATTTTCGACGTCAACAGATACTAAAATAGTTAAATTGAGAAAGAACTAAAACATTAAGAACCAAATCTAGAGCCAAACAAAAAACAAAACTTCAAAGACAAGGAAAAATGAGAAAACAAATGAATGTACCAAAATTAAACACAGGCAGGAAACAGACTTCATTCAATAAGCAGCAACACCCCAAGACAAATGCAAGAGATTCCTCATATTATGATTCCTACCTCATCACAACTCAATTTGAGTGTAAATATACTCATAATAAAAGGGACCCCAAAAAGAAACAAGTATATTTCCTAAATAAAATTAGGATTATGACGAAATAAGAAACCAAATAAGAGCTAATCAAATAAGAAACCCATTCAAACGTGAGAATATAAGGCACAGTTCTAAGCCGGAACATTTGACACTGATGCAATGTCATGTTCTTGTATTTGGAACTAGAATTGCTGCTTGAGATGATGGGAATATATAAGCTTGAAAAAGTATACTCATTGTTTATTTGAAAATAAACATGAGAATCCAATAAAGTAGTTAAACATTATAACTCGATAAAGAATTTAAATATGAGAATGCAATAAAAAGTTATCTTTCCCTGAAAGCATAATGAACAAAGAAGGTATTCATCCTATCCTGGAGATCATCTTCACTCTAATGAAGAAAAATGGTGCTAGGTTTATTGTGAAGGCCAGAAGCCTTATTTCTCCATAACTACTCTTGAATTGAAAGGTAAAAACTTATAAATCGTCAATAAGGCTAATAATGCTTATGATGATGAGTATAGACAGTACAAGAAGTGCCAAGATGGTTGGGACAAAAATGAAAATATCCATATGGATGTGTGACCATAAAAACAAGTATCACATCCCTAATAAGGTTATTTAAGAAAATAATTTGGTACCATAGCAGCGAATGACATATTGAGTGAGCTAGTTTGGGCCTTGAGAGAGGATATGTCGTGAAAAGATCTGAGAAACATGGTGGCGAGCCTTCAAAGGAGGTAAAAGATCCCTCTGAAGTGTTAGAAGGATATGATAAAACATAATTGCGTCTTCCTGAAGTTGGATGTTTGTAACAAAAGAGCAAGCACAGCAGTGGAGCATAGTGCTGAAGAAGGTTTTGTCACTCGTTCTTTTTTTCTTCTTGGTGACAATGGAAAGGCCAGAGACAGGTACGCATGCTCCGGCTAACAAACTCAGCCGTCAAGTTGTGAGTTGAGTCCCCTAGTCTAGTGAGCTAGCCTTCTGATGGGGAGTTCGACTCCCAGAATGTGCATGTGTGTTAAGCTTCGGCCTCCTCTTGCAACCAAAAATAAAAACGTTTAATTGACCAAATTAGACAATCATCATTGAATTGGTAGATTGTGTCAAAATCATGAGACATTGTTAAGGGCAACCTAGAGATCCTGACAGATCATTAGTAGGGTGAGTTTGCACAATATCTTGCTTTTGAGTATGAAGTACAAGCATAAGGTTAGTTCAAAATTCAGATGAAATTCCCTCTAATGATCTAGCCGAGTTCAGATCCTAAATGAATTTGCAAATTTTGCAAGAATTGATTAAAGAATGCAACCACATCCGAAGGAGTCTCAGATCATCCTCCTTTCTCAAAAGATACGATAAAATAGAAATCAGCGTGACCAAGTCTCAAATCTCTTGCTTCAATGGCAGACCTAGAATTTTTACTACGGTCACTTGTTACAGCCCACGTTCACACTGTGGTTATATTTTATATTGAATTAATACTTTTTTTGTCACAATAGGAGGCCGAAGGCACACCCTCCAAGAATCGAACTCCTGTCTGCAGCAAGCACCCTTCAATTGAGACACCGCTCTGAGTGATCATGCCAAGACACTTTAACCACAATTCATGTGCTAGCTTCAGGCACAGAGCTACCATAATGAAGTTTCACCGGTGCCCCACCTAATTTTGAATTGGAAAATAATGTGAGAAATTCAGAATACCGTGAAGCAACTGAAGAAGTCCAAAATTTTCTAACGTTTAACGACCTGAGTTAGGTACCACGACTAGGCATAAACAGCCAAAATTAGACTGTACGAAAAATTCTTATATAAGCAAAGCTTTTCTTCTGGATTGATTCATCATATAAGCAAGAACCGTTTAATATTTTATGAAGTTCATTCTATCTGAAAAAAAAAAGCTTCTACCAAGTTCTGATCAGTACGGCAACAAAATGATACTGCATAAGCTTTGTGGTCTAATTGCATTCTGCACTAGCACGGCGTCACGGAGCGTGTTCTGTAAAAGAGTTCATACATGAAGAACTGTCCATATGACAAACAATTCTCAACACCACTACTATGGGCGTGCTCGATCTTCTGTTTTAGAGAATCAATTCTTGTGTCCAACCGGAAGCATCGTAACAAGAAATACTGCTCTACAATGAACAGGAAAATACTCGTTCTCGGACAAACCTTTCAAGTGGAACCAACAAAATGTAGGATATAGAATGTCCATTATCGTGTCAAACTCAACATAAACTGACAATATAAAATCATATAATCCATATCTTGAACAATTTACACCCCAAACTACCAAAAATAAGATCCAAATAATAATTAAATCAACAAAGGGAAGAACTCAGTGACCAAAAACTGTTTAAGTGATGATCATCTCTATCTTGTACATCAATTAACCCAAGAGAAGTGGCCCTATATATTCATTTAGAGTAAAGAGAAAATTTTCAAAAAATTGGCACTGCAAGGTCAGGGATTGCAACAAAAGAGGGATCGAGATTCGAGACCATAGCCAGAAAATCCATTGGTTACTCGAATTGTTTTCACCTGACATTTTGCTTCATCTTTATCATTCTCTTGAGTGCAGAGAGCCAGTAGTTGCACTCATCCCAATCGCTCGTTGTTAGAAGAACCTGCAAAACAATAACCGTTTCTCAATAAAAAATATGAATTCCAGGTACATATAAAACCTCGGGGCTGAAATCCCTAAATAAAGGAGTCTAGACTCAGAAAATGTTATGATGTAAATTCTGTGACAAGCAAATCCAATATTACATGTTCCAAGTAACAGTATTTTGAATCCACAGCATTACATTCACGTGGTAAAAATATGGGTGATTAAGAAAACGTTTTTTCTCATTAACAGGAAAGCGTGATCAGGTCAGATGGCATTGCCTTGAAGAAACGCCATCAAACAGTAGGATGGTTCAGCTTCAGCTGTTATGTGGCAAGAGAAAGCGCGTTGCCTATCGTACTCACCACAATTTCAGTTGGACTATTGTTCATCCAACTTCTAGCTACCTTTGGGTCCTTCATCCTTTTGATAACAAACTCTCAGGAGTATCTGCTATGAGATCCTTTATCCTTGTGAAACTTGATGATCATATGATATATAACAAGGTTTTAAGGACTCAGAAATAACTATTTAACTGTTAAGTAACCATATGTAAGTAAATTTCATGGTATGGTCCCGAAAGGAAAAAACCCAAATTTATCATTTTGCTAGAGGAAAATGGAAAACCTACAAATCAGGAAGGGATCAAACTTGAAAAGATAACCAAAAGTTCTATAGTAATTCAGAACAGAAGTGTGAAAATCACCTCGTACACCTTTCGGAAAGGCACATGAACCATTGCTTAACCGTAAGGTAGTTAAATTTACACATGCTGTAGCCAAGCTTTAGCATAAATACAGATCTTGGGCAACTGGGTGACCACAGCTGCTAATTGGTTATATACCAAAGCTTTCCTCAAATCAAGATGATGACCAAATTAACGAATAAACTCTGGAAGGAATCCAGAGAATGGAAGCAACCATCTATGACTTGCCAATCGTAGACAGGAAACAGAAAGGTATATATTCGAACCACTCTATGAGTCTAAGCTGGATGAAGGAAAATACCTGTGTACTTAATGCACCGGAAATGTCCCCCTTGTCTAGAGCTTGACACAGCTGAACAAGTTTAGAAGAAGCAGTGGATGAAATATCTGCAGAATTGAGCTTCGCAAATAGAGATCCAATTCTCCTGGAATTATCATCAATCTCACGCTTTTTAGCACCAACATCATTTGGAGCCCCCAAAGCTCTTGATGTATCTTGATATAGCCTTGTTAATGTCTCAATGACTGCTCTTAAGTGAGCTGCAACTCAAAGCAGTTCCATCATGTTACATTTGCATCATACGAAGAAAATCAAATGCCAGAAGCAAGGGAGAACAGTTCCAAAAATTAGTTGAACTTCTCCAAGGAGAAAGTCAGAAAGGTGACCACTAGCAAGATGAATTGTGCAAGCAGATGCATGCATGGATACACATAAAAAAGGGAAAAAGAAAAAAAGACAGGTCAACTGAAAAAATCAGATGCAAATAATCATGCCCATGAAACATGAAAGAAAAAGAAATTCAGAAGCCACACCAAGCATGACTGATATTAAGATGCAAATCTTTCACAATTGTGTCCTCCATATTATCAGAAATGGTGTTTAGCTAAAAGTTATTTTACTTTGGTATTGTGCAAGTGCAGAAGCTCAAGATGCAAGATGCAGCTACAAGGTTGTCTGGTTCACCATGTGTCATCATGGTACAAAAGAAGAAACGGTAAATGCAAATATGTTGCTGATATAAACTCATATTATTTTACCAGGTACTTTTGAAGTATCAACAGTCTCCATTGTAGGTGGGGGTCCCTGTCCTGAAGCAGGAGGCACAGCAGTTTGTTGAGCTTCTGTGGCTTGCGTTGGACTTGATGGCTGGACAGGCCTTTGAACAAATCCAGGACTTGTTCCTGACATAAAACCCCTAGGCGGAGGAGCCTGTGCAGCAATTTGGCTAGGCATCTTGTTTGGCAAGAATGGAGTTGGTTGAGATGCACTTGCACTGTGAGGAACGGTGGTTGAAATGCCAGGTTGGAAGGAGGCAGTTGCATTCGCCTGTACCAAAAATTAGGTACCGCTCAATAAATGACGAGCCTAAGAACCAAATAAGTTATTTGCATGAACTAGGTAAAGACAAAAAGCCAATATGTACTGAACATGTGCACTGGTACAAATGAAAATACCCACAGGATAAATATATGATCCCAAAGTAGACTGTTGATACTGCTCTACATTTCTCAGTGCAGGTGGAGCAGCAGGAGAGAATGCCCTAACAGGAGGTGCTGCCGTCACAGTTGGAGTAAATTGCCTCTAATCAAGATAATTTAAACGAACAAGAGACAGAGAAATTAGCATATATACAGGAGAGAGAGAGAGAGAGAGATCATTGTGTTTCACGAATGGTCCAAAAAAAAGAAAATGGCAGAAGGCACAAGGATGAAATCACCAACAGTGTACAGGAGCATTAATTAAAAAAGCAAAATAAATAAAACTAAACCAATAAACCACAACTGTCCACCAAATGCACTTGGCCCTATAATACTAAATTTGGACCTATGTCACAGACACCTCTAGGAGGTGAGGTGTCGACACTAATATTGGTGCGACACCGACAATGACAATGTGTCGGAACGACACCGACACTGTGTTGGTCAACTTCGACACGTTTTGAGTGCGTTGACTGCACCCAAAAAGGTTTATTTAGTCCTGCGCCTCTCGCGTCTCTCACCTCTCGTCTCTGCGCCTGCTCTCTCCATCACCCATCGCACGCCGATGGCCACCACCACCACCTCTGCCACCCTCTACTGTGCCTTCCCTCCGATGCATGTATCCTCACTCTCCCTTTTTTTCTTCTCTCTCCCTTTCTCTCTCTTTCTCTATCATATTTTTTGAATGTTTGATTGTTATGAATCTCTTATAAGAACCGTTTCGTGAATGCATTTCTCTTCCTTTCACTCTTTCTTTTCTTTTGATAAGAATTGTTTCATCTTTGTGCCTGCTCTCTCACTTTCTCTCTTACTTGGCAGGTGCTCTTCTGCACTTGAATGTACTTTTTTATTTATTTATCTTTACCAAATGTTACGCATCATGGACATTTACAATTTCTAATGATCTATTTCAGATTTACTGTCCTAAAATAAGGAATTTACGTAACCCTAGAATTCATCAATTTATAATGCATATATACATTGTTTACTTATTTTGATGAAATTAGTAGTTATTTACTTGTTTTGCTTTAATATAAAGTTGTGTAGTTACAATTGTCATATACTTATGTAATTGAGGTCTCACTTGCTCTAGTTTGAATATTATATATATATATATATATATAAAATATTACGCACCCAATATTTTTGAAATTTGCCACACCCGCACCTATGTGACATAGGTTTGGACAACACAGATTTAGAATGTGGCTGCAACCATATGTAGATAAAAAATGGTGCATGCCCATTATTTAGCATGAATTGAAAAAGTCTATTACATGATAATGCTTCACTGGTTGAGAACCCATAGAAGAGGAAGCAAAAGCAGAAAAGAAACGCAGGAAACAAGCCAAAAGGTGCACCTGCGGAACTTGTGAAATTGGTTGTGGCACAAACACCTGTGAAGGTGTTGCTGCTGCCGGAAAAGCCGGATTCATGTAATCTTGAAATTGCTGTCTTGGATGGACCGGCTGATAACTTGTCCCATATGTGGTGGCAGGAGCCTGCAGATAACCTTCCCCATAAGGATTACTAGGTATTCCAAGTGGTTGTGGTTGCGGTTGTGCATTGGCCTGCATGAGAAGAAATAAGTCCAGCAATTGACATTATGAAAGTCTGATACATCCATCAAAGAAGAACCAAAGTTCTGAAATATTACCTGATACTGATTAGAACCATCTGTCCCATAGTAGGCTTGTTGCTCATATCCATATACTGATGTTTGCAGGGGTTGTGTTTGATCTGAATGGAGAGATTTCATACCCTCTTTCTCTACAATATCAAGAAAACCTGTTAAGCAAAACAGTTGGATTTCCATAAACCACCATAAGATTCTTGCTACTAGATTCAAGGAACCAAAAGACAAGGTGCAACAAGCTCAGCATCAAAATTTGAAGCCACAAGTATGATCAGTTATCATTTAGATGGTTTTTAAAGAAAATGCTCAAAGGGACAAAATTTTGAAATTCAGTACACTAACGAACATGAACTCAGACTTATGGCACAAGCTCATACATGCAAATAAAATGATGATATCATGATAGACTTACAGCATATTTAGCATAAGGGGAAAATGACAAACAGAGTAAGTCCAACTTCAAAAGGAGATTCCTTTGCACATTTCAATAAACTGTAAAGATCAGTAAATGTACTCAAGATTTCAAAGTGAGGATGACATTTTATTTATTGCCACTGCAAAATCACGGAAATAAGATAGCATACTGGCACAGTTTATCACCTTCTGCAGAGAAGGCAATTCGATCTCGAAGGATAGTTAGCTCATGGGAAGAATTCTCTGTTCCCAATAATTTTAGATACTCCATGGCTGTTGTTAGAAGTCCTTGACTCGCAAGAAGTTCAGCATAATTCTCAACAAGTTTAGCTAGCGTTGCACTGAAGCGTTTGTGTTCAGTCGCTAAAGCAAGAACAACAGTTTTCTCCATCAAATCCTACATATGAGAAAGAGACGTTAGTATGACATGAGAATTAGCACACAAAGAAATGAAACTCACAAGAGCGTCACCTGAAGACGGTCAACATAGCTGCACCCATCCTGATCATCTTTTAAGCTTCTTGACCAAATCTCTACCGTTTTGTCAATATTTCCAGCACAAATATAGCACAGGGTAGCAGCTAACGTGTTGCCTACCATCATCAGTCTTGAAGCAAGGGTGTCACACAGGACCGTCCACTCCTCTCCCCGAGCATACTGAACAAGGTTAACCGAACATGAACAGTGAAAACTAGCAGAAAAGTGCCAACTTTGAAGATGAATTAGCAATAAATACATCAAATATGCACGGATTCTCGATTTGCAGCAAAATGTGAGAGATAAGAATGAAAATAAATGCATAACATTGACTTGGTTCCATCTATACTCCCTAGCTTAAGTAATCAAAGGAGTATAATGTTGTCACATGCACAGGTACAAGTGCCAAGGCAACAACATTTCAACTTCAAAGATCATCGGCACAATGACACAGCTACGTCCACAACATACACACACATTATATAGACGGACAGGCAGGCAGATAGATAGATAGATAGATAGATAGATAGGTAGGTAGGTAGGTAGGTAGCTATAAGCTGATACATACATATGTACATAGATACATACATACATACATAAGTACACATATATATACCTATACATATAGATTTTAGACGACTCTCTAAATATGTAAATATACAACAGAACAGAAAACTCACTTTTCATGATCTATTACTTCAAGCAAAAAAGTAATTGATCAATATTTAATAAACAGAAATGACAAATTTCAGCATAGTCATAACCCACACATATTTGATATGGTAAGCATAGTAGCATCCATGACATATTAGTGCTTTCCAAGATACTCAACGCAATTTGATTGCAAAAGTTCAAATATCCAGCAAACCTGAAGGTCTGCATGAGTTCTGATAACCTTAACCTACTAACATTGCAGGGGCTACTCCTGAACAGAATAGCAAATCCAGACTAGATATCTGCTCACAATTATAGTTATGAGTTTAAAACCGATCTGAAGCAATATAAAGGAAGCAACCCTTCAACAGAAAGAACAGTGACAATAATTAGATAATAAAACTGATATAAGAAAAGACATTTCCACAAGTCTAAGACATACCGTACACAAAAGGGCAAGTGTCTCCTTCCAGGAACTCAAAGGCCTGGACTTCAAAAGGCTCATTAGATCATTCCCAACCAAACTGGAGACAACCTGCATATGTTTATGGTTCAGCTAAATGAAGACCATATTTTTGGTTGATTCAAGTCTTCTTTTTTTCCTATAACTTAGAAAACAAAATATGCAATATGTAATTTGACATGAAAAGACTACAAAAAGCATATTAGTCATGCCCTACTCCTCAGAGAGAACAGTGCAACACTTCACCACTATAATGAGAATGAATAATAAACTAGAACCTACATTACCACCACAAGGTTGCTACAATAAACACTTAAGATGGTTCTCCTGTACAGCAATCAAACTAGTAAGAGAAGGCACCCAGACCTTCAGATAAGAGGAATGACTTTTCTTGAGGTATTGATCGCGGGTGCTCTCCCATAAACCACCCCAGTGAGCAATCACTAGAGCATCTGCCATCCTGTTGGCTGCAAAGCACTGTGAAATAGCTTCTTTGTAATCCCCAACGATCAAAGCATGTTGGATAGCGCCATCAGAAGATGATCCTGGGGTCTCACTGAATCCTTCGGATTCATGCTCTAGTTGTCCACCATTCGGAATAGATACATCTTCAACAGCCATACCTTGTGAAAGAGTTACTTTTGGGCTTAGGTTATTGAAGAATTCCTCTCCATTGTCAAGGAAGGCATCCTGCTGCACACCTTTCCCCGCGGAAGGAGCATCCAGTCCCAGTTTGTCAGATATTGCTTCATCAAGAGAAAGAGAATTCTCTATTTGCTGGCTAAGCTCATCACTTGTGTTCACATTTGCAGCAGCTGCAAAACCTAAATGTGTCCGCAACTCTGTCCTAGCTACACCTTCAACGTCAAACATCACCTTAAGAAAGCCCCATGTTTCCCTTTCATCTTCAGACCTGAACAAGACAGCCAGTGGCATGCAAATGAACAATAGGAAATTCTTGTATACCCCAGCAGTACATGCAATTATTAGCTAATGCTTAAAACAAGTGCACAACTGAACATACTGAGCCTCTGTTGATTTAATCTGGCAAAGTGTTCTGAGTGCAGCCTTATCTCCGTTTCTGATTGCTGCTTCAAAATCAGTTGATCGACTTACCAAACTCGATTCTGTCACCAAATTATGCACATAAACCTACAAAAGAGGTGCAGACAAGAATCTGTCATTATTACAAAGCACTAAACACAACAAAAGGATGAGAAGGTAAGGAAATGAAAAACTTGAAAAAAAGCAGAAGAAATGTTGCAAAATTTGGATTGTGGAGTCACCCGTACTGTACAGGAAATTGGAAAAGAAGCAAAGTAAATAAACCTTAGACAGTACCACGAAATCAGGATAAAACAATAAATCATTTTACCTTTGAATTTAGAGGGCCACCTGCTGATGAGGAGCCAGGATGAAATGAAGCAAGCTTGCCACCAAAGCCAAATGCAACTCCAACAGGACATTTCAGCCACTTTGGAGCCCTCAAATGAGCTTATAAATAAGAAAAGAAGAGTATTATTTCAACTGTGATAATTCAACTGCAAAAAAACTCAATCATATTGGACACTAATGGAGCACTACACAGAGAGGCAGTTTCATCTCAAATCCTGGCTTCCTTTTCTTCTTTAATTGAAATGTTCTACTGATTATTAAACAAATCTTCAGCATGGATTTCAGAAATAGTCAGTAGTAGTTTTCAAAACAGTTTTCCTTCAACAACTTCTGACGTCAACGAAATATTCACTGCACTGATGATTTTGCAATACATACATCTGCATGCATACATAAATACATGCATATATGGATATCTATAGTACAACTCTTGGACAAATTGCCTTCACCAAGATCTCATAAATGCAAGTTTGTTTATCCAATCTTACCTCAAAGATGCATTTAAAATGGTCAATTACTAAGTAATGTATTCTGGACCAAGTGATTCTGAAAAATGGTCATTATAGATGGTTTAACTTTTGAAACTGTCCAGCACACTGGTCCTGATTAAAAGTCAGGACTAGACGAAACATAAAATAAAAAAAAAATCATGAAATTTTTTGTAAACCAAATGCACACACATATAAATAGATAAATACATAAATGCATATGGGAGAATTTAATAGAGCCATCAAACCTTACAATTGTATAAACTCTTGTCAGTTGTAATTCACATGGTTGATTTACCATGTTGAAAGTTTTGTCACGATTAGGAATGTTGTGAAAAGAACTTTTGCATTGTACGATAAGATACAAATCTGCAATACGAGACCTAGATTTATGGTGCAGGCATGAAAACATTTCTGTTGCAAGTACCAAGATCATGACCACTTAAGATTTCCTTTTTTCCTCTCTATTTGATGTGAGTGGACACTTCCAGATATCCTTTCAAGGCCATGAGAGGCTATTTTGCTTGAGTGGTGGTACCCTGGTTGAATGAGCGTGCTATTTTATGAGTAGGCTAGTCATGCCAAGAAATGCCAAAAGTGACTAGGCCATAACAGAATTGCAACAAATGATCCACAGCTTCTGCACCACTTTTCCACATGGGTCTTTTCACTAAGATCAACTCCCTCAATTGTAGATTATGGAAAGAGAGCATTCTTCTCTAAGCTGCATCTCAAGCAAAAAGAGAGACTCTTTCCAAAGAAGTTACCTGACAGTATGAACATTGTTCTTGAGAATTTATCTTCTCTAAATTTGAACAAAACTAAATATTTGCTTTCTTGGTTGTTACATGACTTCTGACATAACTTTAGTTATATGATTTAACAAAACATTGTCCTTCATAGGTGTCTGGACCCTAACTGAAATTCCAACTTTGGTATTTGGTATGTCTTCAAATTCCATTTGTGAGTATGCTTGAATTTTGTAAAATTCTCCATCCAGAGTCATATCTTAAAAGTTTAAGATGTCCTATAATTTTGTGCTCTTAACATCAGTGAGATAGCATCTTTTCGTGATTGCTGTTGATGCAAATTCTGAAATTTGATTTCTTGCCTAGTCAGAACATATGTTACCCTTTCGCTTCAACTATCTTATTCTTTTGCTCTTCTATGCAAACTTTCTATTTTTATGTTTGAATTTCATGGCATTTCTCAATGGCACATAATGATGTATCTTATGATAGAAATGGCCATATCATGCATGGACCACTCCAATATCCTATGTGCCATGTTGGAGTTCATGGCAGTAGGTTTATGGTCCTTCCATGCCTTATTTGAGGTAGCATATCCACATGAAATACTCATGCATACATAACCCTTGTTTATGAATGGAGTGGCATTACAAGATATTGAAAGACAAGATTGCACGATACCTGAAGCCCCCGGGATTGACAATGAACCAACAAACTCACTCTCTGCAGATGATATGCGACTGCAAGCCTGTCTAGTGAAGAGCCAGAAATGAATATTCTAGATAACTGATAGAAGTTCCAACCAACAAAAGGTCCATGAATAGAACATGTGAAGCAAGACGTAAATGCACATGATCTAATATGTTTACTAATGCCAATTACCAAATAGAGAAAGCAGGAGGCCCGTAATGAACAGCACGTGAAATTCAGACAAAACCATATAATGACCTGAGATTAAATAGTATGACCATAATCTGTAGCTTCTCGTAGATGGTGTGATAGCACAT
Source organism: Brasenia schreberi (assembly GCA_036023115.1). Taxonomy (NCBI): domain Eukaryota; kingdom Viridiplantae; phylum Streptophyta; class Magnoliopsida; order Nymphaeales; family Cabombaceae; genus Brasenia; species Brasenia schreberi. The sequence goes on along the minus strand of JAYKKT010000078.1, from coordinate 6,471,915 downwards.
GTAAGAGACATGGGGCACTGATAGGACATTGGCCCTTGGTCCGCCCTCATATCTTATAATACGGGTATGATACTCCCTTGTGTGTAACAATATGGTATACATATTGTGTGATCCTTACAATGTTCAATTTTCACATTACCAACAAAGAGGACTACAAGAATCTTTCAACAACAACAACAACAAAGCCTTTTCCCATACTAGATGGGGTCAGCTACATGGATTCTTTGTTTCCACAGAGCCCTATCATAATTTGTAGAATCCATGGTAAATAAGTCCGACAAAGTTTTATGATGGCTGTCGAAAGCCTAAAGCAACCCACAGGAGTACAAGAATCTTTCAAGAAAATAAATTGAATTACCAAGAAATGAAAGATCTGAATCATGTATCATAGGGTACATAATGATAAGCACTGTATCAAGCAGGAAACTTGATGCAATACTAAACAGTAGGCAATATTATGCCCCACGTATCTTGAACATTATAAGATATGGGGCACATCATATTGTACTATATCCACGATATGCCCCATGGTGGACCTGAGTGATTTCTTTCCAATTTTCTAAGGGGAAGGGCTTTAAAGTGTGTCCCTTTACCTTCGGACACTCTTAGTGGTGTTTCTAGAGTTTTTACTCCTTTGAAGCAATTTGAAGAGACTAGTTAATGGCAAGGATGCTTCCACCCATTTCTTTGTACTTTTCCTCATCATTCCTGATTTTTGATTGGGTGCTTTTTGTGTTCTTTTTAGTGATTTGACTTTTAGTTTTCAATGGTTCTCTTTCTTCTCACACAATCTGGAATTATAACATATGCCAGTTAAGCAGGGAAAATAAATTGGTCTCAACACGCCAATTTTATGGTCCTATTTTACTTAGTAGAATCCCCTGTGTGAAGGATAATGTTGCAACAATGGCTTTAAATACTGAGAGTTTGTCGAATATGAATATCACATATAAAGAATGGTTCATTTAACAGTTTAAAGCGAGTTGGAAGACAGGAGACGGGAAGTAAACAAAGGCTAAAGTTCTATTATAATGATGACATATATACAATTTTACAAATTTAAAACTTTAACAATGTTGTTGGCATTAAAATTTAGAGCTTTAGAAGTTCTTTATTGATGGTTATGTATTGCAATATGAGAAATTTAAAAGCTTACGAGTAAATTGTATCAGTTTGTTGGTTGACTATATTATACTAAATTTCTAAGTTCTAATGTGGTTACTGTATCTAGCTCTGACATGGCGCAAGCAGATGGAAGAAGGATGCAGAAAAGAATTTCTTCTGCTATGTATCAGGGTAGTTTTGCAAAACAAGTTTTGTATGTGGCTACTTAAGACACTGATTTCAACATGCTTTCTATGGTAAGCTTTTGCTTCACTGTCATTTTGTCATTGTCTTCTCTAGGATAGAATCATCTGCATGAAGATGTATGTGATAACTCAAGATATATGCAGTTTTGTCGGTGTTGGTCTGTATTGTATGCAACATAGTATCATACAATAGGAAAATCGATATGGGGAAGGGATGTACTGCAAACGTGAAGTGTATCAGCCTGTATCTTGTATCGGCCGTACTGATCCATGTATCAGCTGTATAGTAAGATACAACCCATATAGGTTCTGCATACCATTGTATCAGCCAGTATCACACAATATGGGTTATATTGGTTGTGTCGGGAATTGTCTGTCACATGATTTAGCCGATACAGGATCCATGGTCAAAATTTTGATTTTTGTAAGACTTTTCTATTTTTTATATAGTACGATAAAACCGATATGTTACAATACCTATCAGCCACATCGTTACTTTTCCCAAATGTGATACTTGATATGGACGCTACTTATAACATTGAATATATGCAACAACTAAATGGTATAATGATGTATGGGCTAAGTCACACAGACACTTCTAAGGGGTGGAGTGTCGACCTCGACACTGGTGCGACACCGACACCGACACCGACACCGTGTCGGTGCGGCATGGCAAAACAAAAAAAACACAAAAAAAAAAATTGTAACTCATGGATAAATGGGTCCGGATAATGAAGATTGATTTGTGTATTATGATGAAATTAATAGTTGTTTACCATTTATGTGTTTTGCTTTAATATAAAGTTGTGTACTTGCTATTGTAGCCGTATACAATATTAGCTTGAATGATTTTGGGTGCGGACAATTGGTTTCTTATTTCTCAATCTGATTGGATTCTTGACTCTATACTGTATGCCTTTGCACAAAATAATCTTTGTCACCAAACACATTTGAAGACTAAAAACATTGTGAGATCAATAGAAGAGAAGAGTACGACATCACTAGTGGATCCTAGCACAAATACTAGTATATGCTATATCCTACAAAAGATCTGGAAACTCTTTGAATCCATAACTTGGATATTTTGCAGCTCATAAAATCATTCTAAGTTTCAGATCATTATGAGGGAACTTGCTAATTGATACCTGAGTGCACCCAAAATTAGCAAATACTAGTTGTATTATGATTGATTTATGTAGCTTGAATATTATATATAATATATAATATTATATACCCTAGCCATGTCGCCGCACCCAAAAATTTTGAAATTTGCCGTATCCTGCACCCACACCCGTACCCGTGTGACATAGTGTATGGGACTTTGACACTAAATAAATTCAAGAATATAACACTTGAACAAATATAGGTAACCATGTGTATCATAGAACAACGAAGACAAATATATCAATTGTTTTACCTCGATATTGTAAATGCCAACTTTGCCATCAAACGAAGATGCAGATATGACCCCAGGGATCTTTGGGTACCAATGGATATCAAAGTTCCAGTTCGTGTTTGCGGGTAATTCACAAATTATCTGCACATAGGACACTTGTCACTAACAAAAGAAGAATGTTGAACATTGAACGTATTGCACGCATATAGGCTTGCATAAAGACATACAAAAAACATAGCAATAAGTTCATAAGCATTTCATACTTTTGATATGATGAACTAGATATTGGACAAATACCTCCCCAGTAACAGTGTCCCAGCACAGTGTGCGATTGTCTTTTGCACATGTAAGAAGAAAGGCGTTGTCATTAGGACACCATGACATTGCAATAACACCTACAGAAGAAACAGAAGGTACAGATTAAGGTAGACTTTCTTTTTCCTCTTGCGAAAACAATAAAAATTTATCTGAAAAACATTGCCCTTCCATTTGAAAAATAAGATATGGAGAATCAGAAAGCATCCCCACTGCCCTTGGTATGCAGAAGGTGTAAAAAGAAGGATGCACTGAAAAGTGAAAATCTAGGTAACAGGACAAGAGAGTATTGATACCAGGAGAAAAGGCAGCATGATATTTAAGAAAAGTTAGATGAAGCAGACTAAAATACTCGGCATTATTCTCATAAGTATTCGATGAAGATCCTCAAATCTAAGAACAGGCTTCATAGGAATCACAATCTGAAATGCTTATTGGCAAGACCAGAACATCTGATCATTGCTGATTGGCTGTATCATGCAAGTGCATGTCTTGCCATGCTTGTCGAGTAAGCATAATTCAGCCATGCCCTATAGTTGTCAAAGGCCCATGACCATCACATAAAGCATGAGATGAATCAATATTCTTGAAAGATTCTTGAATTATGACTGTTCATGACAAGCAGATTATTTTAAGGAGCTCCACTTCTCTATAAGCACTCAAAATTATGAAGTGGCCATACATGGTTGATTAGCTTTCAGAAATATCCAAAAGATTGCATTCACCCTCGAGAGGCCAATTGATAAACTAACCAAATCCATGTGTATCCATACCAAACCACTTGACAAAAAACTTGTCACCTAGGAGCATTCTCCAGAATGTTCTTACTTGTCTCGAAATAGGACTAGACTAACTTATCCTTCACTTAACAAAAGAAAATCATACAGAGACAATCAAAATCACCAGAAAAGGATGACAGTTGATATAAAGGAGCAGTGCTCGATCTCGAATATAAACACCCAAAGAGGCAATATTAACAAGAGTAATATCAAATTGGCAATATTACCAAACAATAAGAGACTAAATTAACTGAACTTTATTTATGTTGAACCGTTTAGAGTTGGAGAACGGTGCACCAGAGACCTCCTAACTCATAATTCATGACAAGAAAGTGCTAAAGGGAACCTTTAGAATGCCCCACAAACTCCTTCATTGGTGATATTGTGTTCCTCATGTCCCAAACCTGCACAGAGAGTTCACCATAGAATGCTTTCAAATGCATAATTCAACAGAGATAAAGGAAAACCAAGAGATAATGTACCCTTAATGATGGAGATCGATCATCATCAGAAGCAACTATAAGCTGGGTAGCAACATCAGGGTTCCATTGCAATACAGAACATCTCCTTCTAATTGAATCCGCAAAGCTGTTTCAGGTATTCAAAACAAATTAGAAAATGCTAGTTCAATCAGAATGATGGAGATGTTACACATAGAAGTTCCATTGCATCCCTCACAAGGAAAGTTTTAAATACCTAGGATAAATTTTTCAAAGTGATGAAAAAATTGATTGGAAATGTTACACATAAAATTAATACCGGTTGGTTAAAGATGAAAGGTAAATATTATAAAGCAGTAATTAGCCCTGCTATGTTTTATGGTTCTGAGTATTAGGCAGTTAATCATGAACATGTGCAAAAGATGTGATGTTGAGATAGATGAGCAGTCACACAAGGGAAGACCGTATACATAATGAGGTTATTAAAAACAAATTAGGAGTAACACCAATAGAGGATAAAATGAGAAAATTTGTTTAAAAAGGTTTGAACATGTAGAAAGGTGACCCAAGGATGCTCCCGTAACAATACATGAAAGCTAGATTGTAAAAATGTTAAAAGAGGAAGAGGATGACCACAAAAAAGTGTTGGAAAGAAACAATAAAGAAAGATCTAGTTTATATTGAGTTAAGCGCTAGCATGGCACATCATAGGGCTATGTAGAAACAAAGAATTCATGTAGCCGACCCCATGTAGTATGGGAAAAGGCTTAGTTGTTGTTGTTGTCTAGTTCAGTCAAAATGAGAGACGTGTCAACATCTCATGATGGTCCATAATCCAGAAGGAAAGAAACTTCTATACTTACGGACCTTATCACTGGTTTTTGTCTCTTCAAATCCCAAACAACTGCACATATTATACGCACGAGTTAGTTCAGCATCAAGTTCAAGATGCCTAGGTTCTTATTAATATTTTGAGAATCCTATGGGACCTGTCTGTACCTGTTGTCCCATTATATGAAGTGGAAGACAATATATGTTGTACTTTGTGGTTCCATGCAACAAATGAAATTTCACCTTGGGCACCAGAGCTAGAACCCTGAGTAAGGAAGATGCACCACATGTCAAAAGCAGCAAAGGAAAAACGAATGCAAGTGCACCAGGTCACTGTAAATCAACAATACCATCTACTACTACCAAAACTTGGAATAGAACTTTTGACATTGCACAGGCAAACACAGGCTTCACAAGCTTCAATGGGCTCATACAATCAACTCTTCGGGATGTTTGTTACAGCAACAAATAAATTCTGTAACGCCAAGAGCTGAAGAGAACTTTAGGTTTAGATGCCTAACATATCATAATTTTAGTTTTTATTATCCGAAGTTCCAAAATTTTAGACAGCACCTAACCATATGAAATTTGGCAAATAACCCTCTGATCACTTTCTCACTCTAAAATTCATAAGAGATGTTTGATGCATGAAAATAAGGAAAATGTGTAAATTACTACTGTTCATGGAAGAAAATTAGCACATAGATTTCCAGAGTAATGTCCTGAAAGGCTAGGCACCTATATTAAAAGTTTGAAAATTGATACAGCTAAACGCTAAACATAAAGATGCCAGCTGCAACACACCAGGGCCGTAAACATAAATTTTTACATAGTATCAGTTAGTAAACTATAATAGAAAATAAATGTGAATGAAAATAAGGGATCACCCTTGCATGACCGGTCCCAAGCATGGCTAAAAGAGGAGGGTTGTGTTAGACTTCCGACAACCAAAGTAAAACTTTGTCGAACTTATCTCCATCGATTTTCCAAATTACGAGCATTGTGAGCGACACATTGCAGCCTGAACTCAATGAAAAATAAGCAAGGGTCTCTACAACTTCGCCCGGATGCAGTGAATCAATTGCAAAGTGGGTTTCCACATCATTAATGGCAGTAGGTAAAAAGGTTAGTCCTACTATATTATCGCTCAAATATAGTGAATAAATTATATCGAGTCTCCATATTTTCAACATGGATTGATGTGAGGGTAAGGAAGTTGATCCTATATAATAAGATTTATATTGTTACTTAGAATATCAAAATAATCACCGACAAGTTAATGAAGGCGGTAGATACTATGATTTGGATAAAAATTCACTTCATATATTTTCAAGAGATAAAGTGGGTTAGAGAAAAAGCAAAAGAGATTGAGAATAAAGGTTTTAAATTATAGTACTAAGAAAAGAAAAAAGTTTGAAATGGAGTTGATATTATTATAAATAAAGATTTAAATGATAGTATAGTAGACATGAGTCACATGATTGAATTATGATTATCAAATTAGTGTTAGGAGTAGAGGTCTTGAATACAGTTTGTGCTTATGCATCCCAAGTAGGATTATAAAAAAGTATAAAGAAGGTTTTTTTGTGACAAATTAAGTAAGTTAATTCAAAGAATTCTAGAATGGGAGATGATTTGTTTGGGAAGAAGCTTAAATGGACACATCGGTAAAGAGGTATTAAGATATCAAAGTATTCATGGAATCCATGGTTTTGAGAATATAAATGAGGGTACGAAGATTTTAAACTTTGCTATGGCTTTAGATCTCTTTATACCCAATACAAATTTTCAAAAAAATAGATGAATATTTAATTACTTATAAGAGTAGTTTTTCGTAAAGCCAAATTGATTATTTTGTTTTTAGAAAAAAAGATAGATCATATTATAAAGATTGTAAGGTAATGCTAAGAAAAAGCTTAATTACTAAAATGATTTATAGGTAAAAAAGTCGAAAAGAAGAAGAGAGTGAATAGGGCTATTCAGACTAGATGATAGAACCTCAAATGTTTTTCAAGGAGATGCTTGAAATTATGTAGTGGTGGAAGATAAAGTTAAAGCAAATGTTAAAATATATGTATTTATCTGGTATTTTTATTTTCTCATTACGAAAGTATACATACATGTAATCAAGCACTAGGGCCACCAGAAATACTAGGACCACTTGGCACCAAGGTCGGGGGCCAACAGTTACTTTATTATCCATTCGGTTGTGTTATATAAAACGATCAAGTAGGGAGTGATGTCCTTGGGATCCAAAATATCACACGAGATTTTGGTAGCACATACATGGCCATCACTTGTCCCAACATCACTCATTTAGTACATACTACAAGTCAATTTCAACATACACCTCCCATTATAAGTGTTGTCTGACATAGCACTAAAAAGGGAGTTTTCTTATCCTCTTCCTTCATATCTCAGTTAATTACATATACTGATACCGATTAGGGTGGTAATGTTAATGACAATCACTCTATAACAGACTATTGCATATTTCTCATAGACTCCCTTATCTTATGGAGATGCAAAAAGCAACAAAATGTATCACTCTCATCTACTAAAGTAGAATACATAGCAACAACCAACACAACTACAAAATTAACCTAGCTAAAAACACTTCTTCAAGATCCAGGAACTTCACTTAAGTTACTCCTACCATGTATTATAACAACAAAAGTGCTATGTATATAACCAACAACAATACATTTTATGAGTGCACCAAAAACATCGAGATGGATTGTCATTATATTTAGGAAGAACACCTACAAGGACACTTGGTGCTACACTTTGTGTGATCAGAGTATCAACTTTCAAATGTATTCATCAAATCACTATCGGCCCCATGCTTTTAATTCCTAGTTAGCAAACTTTTGGCGATGATACCGTTAGTTTAAAGAGAGTGTTAAAATATATGTAATTATTTTGATATTTTACTATACTTTACTATATTTTCTCATTATGAAAGTGCACATAAATGTAATCAAGCATTAGGGCCACCAAAGGGCCCAACGGTTACTTTACTAGCCATTAGCCTTTGTCCTAACGGCTATCTTATAGTTGAATGCTACTAGTTGCCCACTATGTACTTCACTCCTCTCCACTCTATAAATACTCACCTTGTATTCAATAAATATAAGTCTTCTTGGCCAACTTAGATACTTGTTATTGTTAGTGCATTTGCTATTATTCTAGTCTTTTTTTAGGTTTTTCATTCATACTTTGGTGACTCATGATTGTTATATACGTGTATTGAATATCTGTTGCCTCATTCAACACGTTGAAGTGTCATCTTCATTAGGAAGCATGTTACAAATTGCATTATGTTAGGAAGGCTAGTGAAACTTAGAGGCTTATAAGAAAGAAAAAAAAGAAGCAAAAAAGGTCGTTAGTGAAGTAAATGACAAAATTTGAAAAGATTTATATAAAAAAAAAAACTTAACTCAAAAGAAAGTGAAAGAGATATTTTTAGGATAACTAAAGCTAGAGATAAGAAAACTAAAGATCTTACCTTTGTTACAAGGATCAAAGATGAGGGTAAGAAGATTCTAGTGGCAAATGATGATATCAAAAATAGATGAAAAAAATTATTCCTATAAGCTTTTTAATGAAAATACAGACATAGGAGAGTTAGCCAAATATACAAAGGTTCAAAATTTCTTAGGATTAAGAAGATTCTTATAGAAGTATGGAGAATTCTATAAGAGATAGGGCTCACTTAGCTCATAGGATTATTTAATGAAATATAGATAACCCAAAAGATGCCCAAGAAATGGAGAATGAGTACACTTATGCCCATATATAAGAACAAAAGAGACTGAGAATTGTGCAAATTATTGAAGTACCAAATAACGAGTCATACTATGAAATTATGGGAAAGAATTATCGAAAGTAGGTTAAGACAAGTATCGAGTACAATATAAAATCAATTTGGATTCATGCCCGACAAATCTACTATTAAAGTGATTCACCTATTAAGACGTCTTATAGAACATTTTAGAGCAAAACAGAACCTTTCAATGATATTTATTGATCTAAAAAAAACTTACGATATGATACCAAGAAATGTTCTTTGAACTTGGGAAACGATAGGTATCTCTTTGACATACATAAATCTTATAAAAGACATGTACGATGGTGCAACAACATGCGTGAGGATTCACGAAGAATTGACACTTTTGAAATTAATATTGGGTTATATTAGGGATCAACTTTGGTAATTCATGAGTTAACAAAATGTGTATGTTATTTGTAAGTGATTTTGTGTTAGTGGATGAGTTAAAGGAAAAAGTTAATAGGAAATTGGAATTATGGAGAGGAACGTAGGAAAGTAAAAGCTTCTAACTTAGTAGAACAAAGACAAAATATATGAAATAAAAGTTTGATCATTTGCACAGTGGATATATAAACTAAGATTGTCAAATACTACATCCCTCACAAGAAAAGTTTTAAATACCTAGGGTCAATTTTTTAGAGTGATAAAAAAATTAATGGAGATGTTACGTATAGAATTAATGCTGGTTGGTTAAAATAGAGAAGGGCATCAGGTATTCTATGTGATAGGAAGATACCATTAAAGTTGAAAAGTAAATATTATAGAGCAGCAATTAGATCTATTATATTTTATGGTTACAAGTAACTCCGCCCATATAAGGGATCACCCTTGCATCGCTGGTACCAAGCCTGGATAAAGGAAGAGGGTTGTGTTAGGCTTCCTACATCCAGCGTAAAACTTCATCAGATTTTATAATATGGATTACAAAAATTATGAGCATTTCTTTGGAGCGTCCCCGCCTAGCGACGTGTTGCAGAGCCCGAATGCAGTAATAAGTACGCAAGGGCCACTACATTTTTGCCTGCATGTAGTGAATCAATTGTAGGGAGGGTTCCCACATCATGGACGGGTGTGGGTAAAGAAGTTAGTCCCACTACATTGTCGCCCGAATATAGTAAATAATTTGCATAGAGCGTCTCCGCATTTTGATTATGGACGGATGCAGGGGGTAAAAAAGCTAGTCCTAGATAATAAGATTCGTATTAGTTCTTGGAATATCAGAACATTATCCGGTAAGCTAATGGAGGTGGTAGATTCTATGATTCGAAGAAAGATTCATATTCTATGTTTCCAAGAGACAAAATGGGTTGGAGAAAAAGCAAAGGAGATAGTGGATATAGGTTTTAAATTATGATACTCGGGTAAAGAAAAGGCTCAAAACAGAGTTGGTATTATCATAAATAAAGATTTAAAGGATAGTGTAGTAGACATACAACGATATGATGACCGAATCATGACGTTGAAATTAGTGTTAGGAGCAGAGGTTTTGAATATAGTTTGTGCTTACGCACCCCAAGTAGGACTAGAAGATAGTATAAAGACAACTTTTTGGGAAGAGTTAGATAAGGTGATTCAAAAGATTCTACAAAGGGAGATGATTTGTTTAGGAGGATACTTAAATGGACATGTCAGTAAAGAGGCATGAGGATATCAAGGTATTCATGGAAACTTTGGTTTTGGGGATATAAATGAGGAAGGTAGGGAGATTTTAAATTTTGCTATGGCATTTGATCTCTTTATAGTCAATAAAATATTCAAAAAACGAGATGAACATTTAATTACTTATAAGAGTGGCATATCACAAAAACAAATTGATTACTTTACTTGTAGAAAAAAAGATAGAGCGTGTTGTAAAAATTGCAAGGTAATTCCAGGAGAAAGCTTAACCGCCCAACATTGACTTTTAGTTATGGATTTACAAATAAAAAAATGGATAAAGAAGAAAAGAGTGCATCTAAGGGAGGTGCACCGGCACAAAAAGAAGCTTGGTGGTGGAGTGAAGTAGTACAAAATAAAATCAAGGCAAAGAAGGCATGTTACAAATTACATTATGCTAAGAAAACTAGTGAAACATTAGAGGCTTATAAGAATGCAAAGAAGGAAGCGAAAAAGGCCGTGAGTGAAGCAAAAGCTAAAATTTGGGAGGATTTATATAAAAAACTCAACTCAAAAGAGGGTGAAAGAGATATTTTTAGGATAGTTAGGGCTAGAGATAAGAAAACTAAAGATCTTAATTCTTTTAGATGCATTAAGGATGAGGATGAAAAAATTCTAGTGGCAAATGATGATATAAGAAATAGATGGAAAAACCATTTTTATAAGCTTTTTAATGAAAATAAAGATGTTGGTATTAGCTTAGGAGAGTTAGCCAAATCAAAAAAGTATATAAACCACAATTTCTATCGACGTATTCAAAAGAATGAAGTCAAAGAGGCTCTTAAACATATGAAGGGTGGTAAATCGGCACACCCTGTGATATGTGGAACAATATGGCTATACATATTAGGAAAGTGGCGAAAGATGTGTTAAGGGTATCTAAGGGAGGTGTACCGGAACAAAAGGAGCTTGGTGGTGGAGTGAAGTAGTACAAAATAAAATCAAGGCAAAGAGGGCATGTTACAAATTACATTATGCTAAGAAAACTAGTGAAACTTTAGAAGCTTATAAGAAAGCAAAGAAGGAAGCGAAAAAGGCCGTTAGTGAAGCAAAAGCTAAGATTTGGGATGACTTATATAAAAAACTCAACTCAAAAGAGGGTGAAAGAGATATTTTTAGGATAGCTAGGGCTAGAGATAAGAAAACTAAAGATCTTAATTATGTTAGATGCATAAAAGACGAGGATGGAAAAATTCTAGTGGCAAATGATGATATAAGAAATAGATGGAAAAACTATTTTTATAATCTTTTTAATGAAAATAAAGATGTTAGTATTAGTTTAAGAGATTTAGCCAAGTCAGAAAAGTATATAAACCACAATTTCTACCGACGTATTCAAAAGAATGAAGTCAAAGAGGCTCTTAAACATATGAAGGGTGGTAAATCGGTAGGACCAGATAATATTCCTATAGAAGTTTGGAAAATACTAAGAGAAATAGAAATCACTTGGCTCACAAGACTATTTAATGAAATATGGAAAAACCAAAAGATGTCCGAGGAATGGAGAGCAAGTACACTTATACCCATATATAAGAACAAGGGAGACATTCAAAATTGTGCGAATTATCGAGATATCAAGTTAATGAGTCATACTATGAAATTATGGAAAAGAATTATCGAACATAGGTTAAGACAAGTATCAAGTACAACAGAGAACCAATTTGGATTCATGCTAGGCAGATCTACTATTGAAGCGATTCACCTTTTGAGACGTCTTATGGAACATTTTAGAGCAAAAAAGAAAGACCTTCACATGATATTTATTGATCTAGAAAAAGCTTATGACGGAGTACCGAGGAAGGTTCTTTGGAGAACTTTGGAAAAAAGAGGTATCCCATTGACATATATTAACCTTATAAGAGACATGTATGATGGTGTAAAAACATGTGTGAGCACTCATGAAGGAATGACAGACTTCTTTGAAGTTAATATTGGGTTACATCAAGGATCAACTTTAAGTCCATACTTATTTATAATGGTGATGGATGAGTTAACAAAACATATTCAAGATGAAGTACCTTGGTGTATGTTATTTGCATATGACATTGTATTAGTGGAGGAGTCTAAGGAAAAAGTTAATAGAAAATTGGAACTATGGAGAGAAACATTAGAAAACAAAGGCCTCCGACTTAGTAGAACAAAGACAGAATATATGCAATGTAAGTTTGATCATTTGGTTACTTCAAAGGACATAGAAATTAAAATTGACACACATTGCATTCCCCAAAAGAAAAGTTTTAAATACCTAAGACCAATTTTTCAGAGTGATGGAAGAATTGATGGAGATGTTACACATAGAATTAATGTTGGTTGGTTAAAATGGAGAGGAGCACCAGGTATTCTTTATGATAAGAAGATATCATTAAAATTAAAAGGTAAATATTATAGAGCAACAATTAGGCCTGCCACGTTTTATGGTTCTGAGTGTTGGGTAGTTAATCATCAACATGTACAAAAGATGTCTGTGACAGAAATGAAGATGTTGAGATGGATGAGTGGTCATACAAGAAAAGACCATATACATAATGAGGTTATTAGAAACAAATTAGGAGTGGCACCAATAGAGGATAAAATGAGAGAACATCGTTTAAGATGGTTTGGACATATAGAAAGAAGATCAAAAGAAGAACCTTTAAGAAGGTTAGAAAAACTAAATTTGGAAAGTATTAAAAGAGGTAGAGGACGACCACAAAAGTGTTGGAAAGAAACAATAAAGAATGATCTAGCTTATTGGGAGTTAACTGCTAACATGGCACACGATAGGGATCTGTGGAAACAAAGAATCCATGTAGCCGACCCCGTCTAGTATGGGAAATGGCTTAGTTGTTGTTACTGTTATGAATACCTAGATCCAGAATATGACAATAGAAGGAGCAGCTGCAGAAAGAACCAACCTGCAAGCTTTGATTATGCTTATTGGATCATGCTGATTGATTAAATAAACCATATCCAGATCAAGAAACTATCTATATATAACAAGAATTCTGGGAAAAAATATTTTTTCCAGTTTGCATATGCAGTCTCGTCGAACCACCCAGAACGGCAAACATCGGAATGGTCGTGACAGGAGCCTCAACCCAATCCCGGTACCTACTTTTAATTTATGTATGGTCAGCTGCTTCCTGCATCTTCAAAAAAGTGCAGAACAAAAACAGCATTAAACTGATGTTCATGCCTGTAGGTTGCCATTATGTGCAAGTTCTCATCTAGAAATTCAGCTTCCTGATCATCTTTTACCTTCAAAGCTATGTCACACGGGTGTGGGTGCGGGTGCGAGTGCGGGTGCGTGATACGGCAAATTTCAAAAATTTTGCATGTGGCGACACCGCTAGGGTATATAATATTATATATTATATATAATATTCAAGCTATAACAAGTGAGACATCAATTAACATAAGTATATGACAATAGCAAGTACACAACTTTATATTAAAGCAAAACACATAAACTGTAACCAACTACTTATTTCATCATAATACACAAATCAATCTTCACTATTCGGACTCATTTATCCAAAAAGACCCGAACTTCAAAATCGATACCAGATTTTGAAGCGTGGAATATCCACACAAAAGGAAGTGAAGAAGGTCTGCATTGAGATATTTTTCTACGTTCATCGCAAGAGTTTCATGGGAGATGATGGAAGACAAACTGAAAGAGCATTTTGAAAACTATAGTGAGGTAACTCAGGTGGTCATCATGGAGATAAGGTCACGAGTCGACTAAGAGGTTTCGGTTTCATCATCTTCACGGATTACTCTCTTTGATCGGGTTCTCCAGGATAAATACACCATAGATCGCAGAACCTAGAACGGTGTCGGTGTCGCACCCATGTCAAGGTCGACACTCCACCTCTTAGAAGTGTTTGTGTGACTTAGCTTCAAAGCTCTCGCGGATCTCAAACATTAGTAATACCGTTCTAGGAAAAGCATGAGTAGTACAATCCCCGAGTTACCCCATCATATACTCATAAGGCCTCTTTTCATTATAATGCCAGATGCCCCTCGCAAGTATGTTCAACTTACACAAGTTGTTGTAATAAAAGTAGAGATACAACAACTACAACTACAACTACAACAACTAAGACGTTTCCCATACTAGATGGGGTCGGCTACATGGATTATTTGTTTCCACATAGCTCTATCATGTGCCATGTTAACAGTTAACTCACAATAAGGTAGATCATTTTTTATTGTTTCTTTCCAACACTTTTGTGGTCGTCCTCTACCTCTTTTAATACTTTCCAAATTTAGTTTTTCATACCTTCTTCCCGGTTCTTCTTATCTTCTTTCCATATGTCCAAACTATCTTAAACGATATTCTCTCATTTTATCCTCTATTGGAGCCATTGCTAATTTGTTTCTAATAACCTCATTATGTATACGGTCTTTTCTTGTATGACTACTCATCCATCTCAACATCTTCATTTCTGTCACAGACATCTTTTGTATATGTTGATGGTTAATTGCACAACACTCTGAACCATAAAACATGGTAGGTCTAATTGTTGCTCTATAATATTTATATTTTAACTTTAATGGTATCTTCTTATCAAAAAGAATACTTGATGCTCCTCTCCATTTTAACCAACCAGCATTAATCATATGTGTAACATCTCCATCAATTCTTCCATCACTCTAAAAAATTGACCCTAGGTATTAAAAGCTTTCCTTTTGGGGATGCAACGTGTGCCAATTTTAATTTTTATGCCCTCTGAAGTAACCAAATGATCAAACTTACATTCTATATATTCTAGCTTTGTTCTACTAAGTTGGAGGCCTTTGCTTTCTAATGCTTCTCTCCATAGTTCCAATTTTCTATTAACTTTTTCTTTAGACTCTTCCACTAACACAATGTCATCTGCAAATAACATATACCAAGGCACTTCATCTTGAATATGTTTTGTTAACTCATCAATCACCATTATAAATAAGTATGGACTTAAAGTGGATCCTTGATGTAACCTAATATTAACTTCGAAGAAGTGTGTCATTCATTCATGAGTCCTCACACATGTTTTTGCACCATCGTACAAGTCTCTTGTAAGGTTAATGTATGTCAATGAAACCTCTCTATGTATCATATTGTAAGATTTTTCTATATCAATAAATATCATGTGAATGTCTTTCTTTTTTATCTAAAATGTTTAATAAGACGTCTCAAAAGGTGAATCGCTTCAACAGTAGATCAGCCTAGCATGAATCCAAATTGGTTCTCTGTTGTACTTGATACTTGTCTTAACCTACGTTCGATAATTCTTTCCCACAATTTCATAGTATGACTCATTAACTTGATACCTCGATAATTCGCATAATTCTGAATGTCTCCCTTGTTCTTATATATGGGTATAAGTGTACTTGCTCTCCATTCCTCGGGTATCTTTTAGTTTTTCCATATTTCATTAAATAGTCTTGTGCGCCAAGTGATTCCTATTTCTCCTAGTATTTTCCAAACTTCTATAGGAATCTTATCTGGTCCTACCGATTTACTACCCTTCATATGTTTAAGGGCCTCTTTGACTTCATTCTTTTGAATACGTCGGTAGAAATTGTGGTTTATATACCTTTCTGATTTGGCTAACTCTCCTAAGCTAATACTAACATCTTTATTTTCATTAAAAAGCTTATAAAATAGTTTTTCCATTTATTTCTTATATCATCATTTGCCACTAGAATTTTTTCATCCTCGTCTTTGATGCATCTAAAAGAATTAAGATCTTTAGTTTTCTTATCTCTAACCCTAGCTATCCTAAAAATATCTCTTTCACCCTCTTTTGAGTTGAGTTTTTTATATAAATCCTCCCAAATTTTAGCTTTTGCTTCACTCACAGCCTTTCTCGCTTCCTTCTTTGCTTTCTTATAAGCCTCTAAAGTTTCACTAGTTTTCCTTACATAATGTAATTTGTAACATGCCATCTTTGCCTTGATTTTATTTTGCACTACTTCATTCCACCACCAAGCTTCTTTTTCTGCCGGTACACCTCCCTTAGATACACCTAACATATCTTTCGCCACTTTCCTAATATGTATAGCCATATTGTTCCACATATCACAGGGTGTACCAACATAATTCCAAACATCTCCTTGAAGGACTTTCTGTTTAAATATATCTTCTTTCTCGCTTATGAGGTTCTACCATTTAGTCTAAATAGCTCGATGCACTCTTTTCTTCTTTGTTCATTTTTTTATTTTTAAATCCATAACTAAAAGTCAATGTTGGGTGGTTAAGCTTTCTCGTGGAATTACCTTGCAATCTTTACAACACGCTCTATCTTTTTTCTACAAATAAAGTAATCAATTTGTGTTTGTGATAAGCCACTCTTATAAGTAATTAAATGTTCATCTTATTTTTTGAAGATTTTATTGACTATAAAGAGATCAAATGCCATAACAAAATTTAAAATATCCCTACCTTCCTCATGTATATCCCCAAAACCAAAGTTTTCATGAATACCTTGATATCTTAATGCCTTTTTACCGACATGTCCATTTAAGTATCCTCCTAAACAAATCATCTCCCTTTATGGAATCCTTTGAATCACTTTATCTAACTCTTCCCAAAAAATTGTCTTTATACTATCTTTTAGGCCTACTTGGGGTGCGTAAGCACAAACTATATTCAAAACCTCCGCTCCTAACACTAATTTCAACGTCATGATTCGGTCATCATATTGTTGAATGTCTACTACACTATCCTTTAAATCTTTATTTATGATAAAACTTTGTTTCGAGCCTTTTTCTTACCTGAGTACCATAATTTAAAACCTATATCCTCTATCTCCTTTGCCTTTTCTCCAACCCACTTTGTCTCTTGTAAACATAGAATATGAAACTTTCTCTTAATCATAGTATCTACCACCTTCATTAGCTTACTGGATAATGTTTTGATATTTCAAGAACCAATATGAATCTTATTATCTAGGACTAGCTTCCTTACACCCCACATCCGTCCAGATTAAAAATGTGGAGACCCTCTTTGTAAATTATTCACTACATTCGGGCAGCAATGTAAGACTAACTTCTTTACCCACACCCGTCCATGATGTGGGAACCCTCTCTTCCATTGATTCACTAAATCCGGGCGAAAATGTAGTAAAAGCAGAGATAATTAAAATAAAGTGACCCAGCCCCCCAACCTCCAAACCCCGCAAAGATGATTTCCACCAAGTCATAAGTGGTTGTTCCATATAACAATGTCATATGCCCCTTTTGTGCCCCATATTGCAGACTCTGGTAGCAAAAGCAGAAAATTTGGGAGATAAAAGCAAACCCCCTCCCTTCCGAAGGTCTCAGTGTTTGCCTCCAATAGCAGAAAAAATGAAACCACAGCAAAGAAAATTAGAGGGAGACATATAAGGCCCTGACAACCAATGAGAACAAGTTTCTTCCTGCCTCTTTATAACTATGCATGAAACAGTTATATCCCTATCTTCTTTCTACCCTAGTTTTCAGGACATCAATTTGATAGTTTGAATTTAAAACAAACTTCGCTATAGCCATGTCAGACCACACGCTATCTTGAACAGGTCTCCATACATCCAGAAGTCATGTTCAAACTTTATTCTGTCATTCTTACATGGTGCTGAAAGGATAAGTTAGTAGAACTACCAGACCTTGTTTTCAAAATAAAACACTAGAGTACCATTTGGAAAATGGCAACAGGGAAATGAAGGAAGTTCTACAAAATATTGAACATATTCGCTATCACAAGGGATACCAATTAGGACAACAATACCATTTCAAACCACCAATCATCCAAGAATCACATAGAACTGTCAAGATGAACAAGTAAAAAGAGGAGTCAATTAATCATGCCTTTAGGGAAGGGAAGTGCACGGGTTCTGAAGGCTTCGATAGATCCCAAATACAAAGTTCTCCATCCTCAGCACCTGACGCAAGTAGATTCGGAGCATTTACATTAAATTCCAATCCACGCACCTGCAGTGAAGGGGAAAAAAGCTATGTATTGGCTCAATGGTGATTGGGAGGAAAAGCTATCGATTTTAATTTTAATTGCTCAAAACCCACAGGTCCCGTGTGCTTCTGGAGCCGTCCAACCAGAGAGTCTTCAACATCTCGTGAACTGGAAAAAAGATCCAGAGTTCCCTGAATGTATTAGTCCAGTATGAAGTATGAAAAAACAAAATATCGATACTAAGGATCACCAATTATTATACCCATGATGCAGCTTTTTACCCACAAAAGTTCAAACACAATTAGGCCATTCAATACCAACTTGGGAAACCCATCATCTTTTCCTCTTATAAATAAGAATAGCTTCATTATGGAGCACCAAAAAGACAACAAATACATAAGAGAAGAGGAACCAAGAAACTCTACCAGATCCGAAACATTCGCAAGACAATTTCCACTAAACCCTCGACAAAAAATCGCAAAAGGAATCTACAACACTATGCATTTCCTTTTACGCTGTTTACTAAAATACAACCAAGTCAGCGTTCTTCTCACCCATTTCTACTTGAGAAACCATCACCATAATGGAGCTCCGAGCCATCAACATGAAGGAGAATATTAAACCATAAAAACAAATACAGAAACTTAAAATTCATCTTACACAGAAAACGAAAAACAGCCCATGAACCCGAATTGAAACCGCATCATGAGCAAAATCGGAAACCCAAAAATGGGGAAGATGCCCATGCTCAAAACAGAGTACACTCCTTAAATGGAACGCATGCAAAATAGCACAATTCAACTCTCTAACTTCGAAAAAGTAACCAATTGATCAGGTTCAAGACTGAAAACACGCTAAAGAAACAAGATAAGTAAAGGCACGGAAAAACCTGATCAGTTTGCGAGGGTTCCAGATGTTGATGCTCCCATCGGCAAGCCCACCCGCAATCAACCCAAGATCGTATTCTTCACTGCCGGATCCGGGCTTACCCCAAGATAATCGGTTGAAGCGCTCACTGCTAGGGCACTCCCCCTCCACGGGTAGCTCCCAGTCGGGGGAGCGGAAGTCCAATCTGAAAATCTCTAAACTGGCCGACGAGCTGAACGACAGATCGACCGCTCCGGCCATCGTACCAGCAGCGATGTGCGCCGATACCGGCGAGAATGCGACCGACGCTGATCGTGAAGCCCCTTTGATGCACGCCATGGATGCCGTACCAGAAACCCTTTTTCTTTCCTCTTCCCCTCGACGTTGCCTGTATTTCAATTCCGTTTCATGTCTCAAGCCTTTCTACGTTTGCCATGGCATTTGTAGGGATGCACAAAGACGCGGAAGTACCCGAGATGAGCCGGACTTAGCGAACCGTTTCCGAAACGTTTTCGAGCCGGGTCGTAGTCTAGTAAGCCAGCTTATTTGGAGTTAGAAAAAGGGAAAACGCGCCGAACTCGATTACTTCGATTCCTTCATGGCTTGAATAGCTGTGATCAAAGGCGAAGATTTTCGCAAACACGGATTTTGTCGTGCTTTTCCAACAACACAATTTACAAAAGGAGATTTAATTCAAGGCACGAATGCAGAAAATTGTATTCTCGGTGTAATAGATTTGATCCGATGTGGTCTTCAAAATCAAAAACACGAAGAAATCATCAAAGAAAAACAAACTACAAAAGGAAAAATAGTACGAGAGAACAAAGAAGCGAAAGTCCAAATAGCGAAAGACGCAATTCAGATAGATCGACTAAGATCGTTAGAAAAGCAGATCAGACCAGAAAATTCGCCGAGAAGAACTATTACCCGGAAGGAAACCCAAGAGAGAAAGAGGGAGAGGGAAAGATGACGTGCCTTGTTCGTTACAATTGAAGAAGGCCGAAGCGGCGGAGATTCGCGAAGGAGGCGGAAGCCGCTTCTCGATATCTGAGAGCCTATAAAGACATCCGGTCGCTCGAGACGGAGACGGAGACGGTGCCAGGTTTCTTTGTCGGGTCACGGTGCTTAAGCGGATATGGATACCGGATATTTCGGTTCTAGTTTAATGAGTCAAATCCACGCCTGAAACCGCCGGTTTGCCCCTGAACTGGTTCTTTTCGTACTCGTCTGCCACCGCCCACGCACGCTGACGTTGTGTTCCGGCACATTTAGACAACCAACGTCTTTGACGGAAGGTACCTCTCTCTCTCTCTCTCTCCACTTTTGAGTATAAGTTAGTCTGGTTTTTTCTCCAAAAGGGGCCCTTTCAGGTCGTTCATTGAAACTTTTTGGCAGTTCTTCTGGAGAAAAACTGTGACCATGGCGACTACAGCAACTGATCCACTCATTTCTCTTCATCACAAACTTCTACAGTGAGCTCTCTCTCTCTCATGTATCTTGTATGACATTGTTCATCTTCTTATAATGATCCCCTACCAAATGCAAGGCTAACAAGATCGATCAGTGATTCCTTAACAAAGGCACCCTACAATCAGGCAGAGGGTTCAAGTTTCTCCGTAAAGTCCCATCTTGAGTCTCTTCTGTGCTTCAAACTGAATGATGAAGGAAACCCAGAAACAATCATTAAAGAAGTCAGGGACTTTTACCTCTGTTGCTCTGCTTTATCTTCTGTTGATGGTAGGGAAGAGCAAATAATGTCGTGGGTTCCAAAACGCCTGGCTTCAATGGCATTCGAAGCCATCAAAGAGCTGTCAAGGACTCTCTTTTGTGATCTTGATCAGAGTATCCGGATGAAGACTTTGAAGCTGGATGATGGGTTCCCTTTAGCTTCTAATGAAGACAAACTAGTCTCAGCGATAATGCATATCGTGTTGCCAATTGTTAAAGATATCATCGGGGGTAGCGCAATTGATCAATTGGAAGACACGAGTACCGCCTCCTGTGCTAGGGCTCCAGTTGGCTCAGCCATAGTTGCTGCTCATCAACTCAGATGGAGTATTGAGAGGGTAAATTTTGTCCCTGCCTTTGTCTTAGGATGATTTAGTTGTTTAATTGCATTGGACTCTTTATTCTTTATTTCAGTTATTTGTCTCTTCATTATTGCTCGTAGGTGTTACATCCTGATCTCGGAAAGTTATGTGCCTTGGTCATTCCATGCATATTGACAGCTTTGGATCACTGGTCACCCATGGTTAAGGTATGTCGTTTCTTTTTTCTAATCCCCATTGGTTTCTCCCATCAGTGTATGGGTGTTTCTTATGGAGAGTAAAAGTTACGACGAAACTTTTCATTCCAAAATTTGAGGTCTTCACATGACATGTGCCTTGATCTATTTTGATATGCTTTTGTTCTTCTGCTGTTACTTGAAAAAATCCGTACCATTTAGTGGCACCTTTCATTGATCACAGGTTTAAAACCAGTAAATGTTTTACCCTTAAATTGCGATGACAGATTGAACTTGCTTATGGTTATAAAAAGGACCCCTGCTGTACATAGAAACAAATTGCAAAATCGTGAAATTGGAGATCAAAAGAAGATGTTTTACAACACCCACAACAACTAAGCCTTTTCCCATACTAGATGGGGTCAGCTACATATATTTTCACATAGCCCTATCAACTGCCATACTAGCAGTCAACTCAATATAAACTAGTTAATTTCCAACACTTTATGGTTGTCCTCTTCCTCTTTTAACATTTCCACGATCTACTTTTTCATATCTTCTTGCTGGAGCGTCGATTGATCGTCTTTCTACATGTCCAAATGGGAGCATCCTTTAATAGTCTTTCTACATATCCGAACCATCTTAAACGATTTTCTCTCATTTTATCCTCTACGTGTTACTCCTTAAAAGAAAATGTTTTACAGTTATAAAACTCTCTCTCTCTCTCTCTCTCTCTCTCTCTCTCTCTCTCTCTCTCTCTCTCTCTCTCTCTCTCTCTCTCTCTCTCTCTCTCTCTCTCTCTCTATATATATATATATATATATATATATATATATATATATATATGTGTGTGTGTGTGTGTGTGTGTGTGTGTAATGCAATTATGTTATGCCAATAGATTTAAATGTTTTATGCCTGATTAGCGGTTGCATTTTCTAGAATTGGAGCACTGAGTAAGATTGTCACTATTATGTTTACCTTAATCTCTATATTCTTATTCCTCTACGTTTTTACCTAAATTTTGATTTAATTACTCATGTGGCCTTGTCATTTCAGAAAAAATATGATTTGTTTCTTGATTTTAGGGCCAGGCAATGATTAGCTTTATACATATAGCAAAGAATATGAATGCAGCTGAACTTGGTTCATATTCTGATGTGATACTTGATGCATGTTCTCGGAATATTGCTGCTAGTGATGAGCTTTGGCATCGTGCCATTGAGATGTCTGTGCTTTTCGTGACACATACACAGGGAAAAAATCCTCGCAGCAATTGGTATGTGAAAACTTTTCTCTTTTTTTCTTTTAAAAATTTCAATTTTTGTTGATGACCCTGACAAGGTTATAGGTGACGCTGTGACAGCAAACCATCTTTCAAGTTTAATATCATTTCTTGCATGCATCCAGAAGCATAAGCAGAAACTTTCCTCTTGGTAAGGCAACCCAGATGTTATCCATAAAAAAAAAGTCAAATACAGAGTTAGGTGGACCCTTACCAGTTACATTTATGAAATGACTGTGTGGAGATAGAAGTGAATATGTACATACTGTGTGTGCACGCTTGCACTAGAGAGAGAGAGAGAGAGAGAGAGAAACGGCCCATCCTTGAAGCTGTACAATATTGAGAAATAAGTTTGACAAACGTTATAATATATTTTAGAATCATACATTGTGTATGATATGTAACACAATTAAGTTATGGATTGGTATATGTGAAACAGAAATAGATTTTATATATAAGATATAAGTTCATACAATATTATTTAGGATGTTTTAATATAAAATGATTTATATAGATAACTATTTGGCACTTTTTGTTTTCTAGGTATGAGAAATTACTAAATGAGATGTTGGGACATTTAGAACGTCACCCAAGGAGTAAAGAACTTCGAGTTTCATGGCTGCAACTTATTGGACCAATCTTTGGTGCTATGGGGCTTCTTATTGTGGTACATTTTAGGCGAATTTTTCAACTTATATTCAAATGGATCCATGCGGATGACGACCAGACAGTTCTACTGGTTAGTGTGTGTTACACTTTTTTCGTTGGAACTTGGAATAACCAAGGAGTTTACTTTCCCGATATATGTGTAGCATTGTGCACAAGTTTGCATGTCTGGCAATGAAACATGGGCATATGCAATTGAGTTGATCCTTACGAGACTATTCCACTTTGGGTAATTAATTTGATCCTTTTTTCTTGTTCTAGACAGTGTTCTAAATATTGATATAGTTACATGTGGTTCAGCTTGACTAGACGATAGGGGTGTCATTTTCTTTTCAGGAAAAGCTAAAAATCTGAGAACCAATCCCAGAAGTTCAAGAACGAAGAATAGACATTATCTAACATATCTATCAGTTACTACAACTACAACTACAACTACAACTAAGCCTTTTCTGATACTAGATGGGGTAGGATACATGGATTCTTTGTTTCCACATAGTAGAATCCATGGTAAATAAGTCCGACAAAGTTTTACGCTGGATGTCGGAAGCCTAACGCAATCCTCCTCCTTTATCTTGGCTTGGGACTGGTCATGCAAGGGTGATCCCTTACATGGGCAGAGTTAGACATTATCCAACATTTAAAAACAAAAATAACAGAAGCATCAATAACTTGATTTGTGGTAATTTAAAAATATGCATTTTCAATAACAATAATGATATAACATGATTCATCAATAAGTTAATGACATTAGCAATGTGACTAACTAAAAATCAAACCTTTGTGAACAAATTAATAGCATGTTTGGCTTTTATTGTGTTCTTGTTATACTGTCTGAAACTTAAAAATGTAACATGGATGATGATATGTCATCAATTACCGTCCAAATGGTTATTCAAGTTCCTTGAGTCCTTAAGCATTTGTCGTCAACGTCCTTCTTGTCAACTGGATGTGGATACATTGGATTGGTGTAACCTAACTGATCTTTTCAGGAACTATGTAGATCTTGATAGTTTCGACCAGGTTCTTGAAAAGGTCTTTTCCCCTCTCTGCCACAGCCTGATTTTTCTTTGTTCTTCTGGCTTTGTAAGTTTTTTACATTGCGCTTCTGAGTTTCTTGACATGGAGATTCTACTGTGTCCCATGTGTATGTAAGAAGTTGATTGTTGTTATTTTTGTCTTATTTTAACCAATCTAGATGCATTGTCATCTGCGTGGTTTCCTTGCAAAATGTCTATGCCTTTGTTTTCACCTTCAACCGACCCCTCCAGAAATCTTGGGGCATAATTTGGCCAAGAAATTTTATGGCACTTCTTCTGAAGCTGTTGTCACCTAAACAGATTACAAATGGAGAAAATCTTCTCTTTTTAATTTTTACATACGTGCATCATCTTGTACTGATTTGAAACCCCTGATACAGGTACTTGAAAACCTTCAAGCAATCCTGAAGTTCACTTGGATGCGGAATACATTATATGTGGAACGGTGTGCTTTCCTACTTTTCTTTGTATTTATGTAGTTGTACTTTTCTCTTTTTGACAGGACAATGAGGGCATGCAATCATGATTAATCTATCACCTGTTTTTTAGCAGACATGTTACATTCTTGTGTTCTGAATTATTTTCCTTGGAAATATTGTTTTTTTGGAGTTTGTGGGCATCCCGGCGGTCTTTTGTGCTAGGAGTTTATTTATGCTGATGCCAATTTGCTAAGTTGATATGTGTTTTCAATAACCCCAATTCTTGGTTCTATTCTATCTTTTTTTCGTTCAAAATAGTTTGAAAGCTGCATATCTTCTCTTGGTCCTTGCGTCCACTTTTTTCCAATTTTGAGGTCCTTTGTCTCATCAATCTCAGATTAATAGATGAGCTTGCTTTGGCATACAAGGAAGCATCATTGAGGAGGAACCGAGAAAGCATCCGCAAGCACATAATTCAGATATTTGTCCTGTTGCAGAGGTAAGTCTTGGTTCAGTTGTGTAGATTTTCTGGTTCATTGTTAATCCTTGTGGGAAAGGGAGTATTAACTTCTTTTCTGTGAAGATGCAAGGGAGTGCAATTTGAAACAGCTTGGGGCCAACACAAAGATGATCCAAACCTTACTACTCTTTCATCCTCACTTGGTCAAGAATTGTTGGATCTGTAAGAATCTTTTCTATTTTCTAGCCTACTTGCTTGTTCAACTTGAATATATGTACTTCGTGATTACCAGGAATTGCTAACTTGCTACCTGGATACAGTTTGTCGTTTGCTTGGGCCTCAAGGAGCAATCACAATGAAAATGGAAACCTGCGTCAAAATCCTGGAGAATTAGTTTTCTCCTACTGTTCCAAGTTGGACAAGTTCCAGCTTTCACCATAAAACGTCTTCAAGAGTGCTTTGATCTTGACAAACTTTCCTGCATCTGGGACATCACGAGTTTCATTCTCAGATTCTGTAATGGAAAAACACAATTTGATCCTCCGCTGTGCAATCACACCATCTCTAATTAACATGTGATTCATCAACCTGTGATCACACCATGTTTGCTTTAACATATGATTTGCCATCCTTCACCGTAAATTTTTATTTTTATTTCCACTTGCTCTGGTGCCACAGTTATAAAAGTTGCTGGCAGTAATTCTTTAGCCTATTTCAGAAAATGAAACTCTTGAACCTTGTGATTTCAGATCATTAATAGAAAGTTGCGATTCTGAATCTTATATATTACAGCCAACCACTACTCGAAAGAAAGGTGCAGCAACTTTCTTTATTGTGTTTCTCGAAAGAGAAACTTCTTAAATGTTATGACACCATCTTGATTACACCTTTGTCAACATATTTAACTTCTATCGACTTGTTCTCCGCTGTCTATATATTAAAGTTCATAGAGCCTGTCATATTTAAGTTATATTGACTTTGTTGATTAGCTTCAGATGTACCCTAATCTGTGAAATCAGACTAGCAAATCTAATAATCCGATTGCAATGACAATTTTCACTCGGATCTAGCGACTGTTAGAACCCATGTTCTGGATTTTCATTGCTTTCTACCACAAAACTTCTAGTTTGATCTGGAGGTATATACTTCAGTCATCAGACAAACGCCCATGCTTCTGGGTCTCTTGTTCAAGGTGTCTAATCAAACTGTTTACTAGGTGGTCAGTGACGGTTCAGATGTTGTCCAAGGCTCTTAGTTTTCGTGCATAAATTATGTCTTCTTCATGCGAACTATTTAAGCAAGTACCAGTGCATTACTTTACGTCATGTCTTTCTCCACATCATCTATTTCATTAATTTTTTTTTCTTTTAATGCAGGCTTCCGGATTCTGACCCAAAAGGGGCATAGTGTGTCGGCTTGCAGTTTGCCCCTCTGACAAGAGGTCATGAGTTCTATATCTGGGCGTGCATCTGGTGGGGATCTGCGCAGCATAATTGTTCTTGGAGGAAAGGCTTTTTAATTCTGTATGCAATGGCTGTCCTGAAACCATGTATTTGCAGCTGTGACAAGTTCCAGAGTTTTGATTGCTCTGCATTGTTGTCGTTCATGGTGAGGAAGAAAAGCTAGTTCTGTTGTCCTATCTGTGTTCATGGAACAGAAGTCGGTAGGCATTGACATCTGAGGAACATGGTCAAGGAAATCTCTCGATAATCGAAATGCTGAAAGTTTCTCTGTTGATTGTATGGGTCTTGTTTTTCAGTGTTACATATGTCTTAGCGTTTGCAAATTTTATTTTCTCTTTAAGCAGCTGTGGAATGAATCCTTTCATTGAATGTTGTCAAGTTCAGCCACTCAGAAACCGACAACTCTCTCTGTGCAGCCATGGTCCTTTATGCTCTTGGATGAGTGATGCAAGATCCAGTTTTTGCTTGTAGTTCATCAAAACTTAGTGTATCCTGTTTCTTTTGCTAAGTACATACAGTTGTCTGCTTCTGTTGCTTCTTCTCACAGATGAAGACAGTAACTCTCTCTCTCTCTCTCTCTCTCTCTCTCTCTCTCTCTCTCTCTCTCTCTCTCTCTCTAGTAACCATTGCCGCCACCACCTATGCCTGCAATTGCTGAGAACGTTATATAATTGTTCAACCAAAAACTTGTGTTTCCTTTAATTTCAAAAGTAAATAGTAGCATAAGTTTCTTACTTTATTAGTCCATCCAAACAGACCATTGATTCCAAGTTAGTGGAACAAATCAGCAAGTTTTCTTTGTGCAAGCCTTCCCGGGCTTCACATTCCAGGCGTGGAACTTTGAGACAAAAACTTAGCCCATAGATGACCGCAAAAGTCTGTGTTCGTGTTTGTGGGTATGCATTTTGCTGTGTGCTTCGTGTCCCGCAAAACTAGCAAAAACTGATCTAGATTGTTAACAGGAACGACTAGAGATTCTCTCCCGTGAGTCATTGGGGTGGCAGTTGTAAGGCCGGTTTTCTTTTTCATTGGTAAGAACAGCTGTCAGGTTGAGTAAAAATTTAATGCTGGTGCACAATAAGGTGAGTTTAGTTTCATGCCGCAGAAGCTCCGGCATCCTTCAATGAGCTACCGTTAATGTCGTAAAACGAGCCAAAACTGCGTGTGCAGTAACCATATTGCGTGGCCGGTGAACTCTGGCGCTATCCTCGAGTCTGTGCAACTTTATCTCAGTTTATATATTTATTTACCTATTTATTTTTAATTTGTAACTGGAGGGGATGACACACCCTTGGATAGACACGGGCGTTTTTTAACCGGCTTGGCAATTCCAACTGGAACCGGACCGGACCAAGAACTGGTGAAACCGAAAATGGAACCAGGGATTGCCTAGTTCGGTTCTGGTTTCATCTCTCACAAACTAGAACTAGAACCAAACCAAAACTGGTTGTTCTAAACCACTAGTTTCGGTATTTTTAATTTTTTTAATAAAAATACCAATTCAGAACTTAAACTGAAACCGTCTAAGAACCAATGGTTCTAAAACAGGAACCAAACATGTCTACCCTTGAGGTTAGGACCCTTGGACATAGAACTTATGCTGAACGTTTAAAAGGGAGATGGCGCATCGAAATCAAAGATTGACTGCCTGCCTATCTTGCATCTGTGGCTCTTCCATTATCTAATCCGTTGGGTCTTCATACTGCTCAAATAGAAATATGATCGAAACATTCTCTTTTGGTTATCTTTACTCATATTAACCCAGCTTGGGCTTGGTGTGCAGGAAGATTTTTGTTGCATTTGCTCAATCAAGCATAGATAAGAGGAGATATATTTTGCTTCTTTGTTGTTGAACCGAATTCGAATGTTGCCTCTTAGAATGAAAATTGTGTGGGCTTGATGTACTTTGATGATCAAATATTTCAGTTTTACAAGCAAATCGTATCAAATGAATTTTGGATTTGATTTATAATCAAGATATTCAATTTTCTGGTCACAATTATATAAAAATGTTATTGTGTTAACTTTATTGTGAATCACGAGTTGAATCCCATGCGATTTCAGGTACCTAACGAAAAGCAGATCATCAACCTGAAGAAAACCCAACTTCCTTTTGCGTTACTTTGGGTGACACCGGCATGGAGTTTTAAGTCATGTTTGTGTTGGGTTTTCATGATATGCATTGCTGCGTTAACGTTCATTTGGATAGATGTTGTTACTGCGTTTGGAGTCATATTCTTGTTGAGTTTGGAGAGGGTAGTGTCTTCTTCTTCCTCTTGACGTGTGTGTGAGTGGCATGGAGGACTGAGAGTAAGCCTAATTGAGTAGCTTCACTATTCTCTGTTTTGTGTCTTGAAGGGAGGAGCTTCTTCATGTGTCATGCCACGCGGAAGCGTTGCTGACCCGATCCATAATGGTGTTACTCGATCGCATGTCGAACAATTAGTCCAAAAACTCTCACACTCACGCAACAACCGAACTCATCTTCTTCATGGTTGATTCTAGAAACCAGCACCTTTATATGGGAGCCAAATATGAATAAAGCCGAATCACATACATATAATGACATAACACTAATAGAAAAGAGACACTCGACATATGTGATACCATAACACTAATTTGGATCTCAGCTAATCTGAATCCATATCTAAATTTACTACTAAAGCTAAGACTCAAATTACTTTAGATGGATTCAAATGAGATCCAAACTACTCTAAACTAAATCAAATCCAATCAAACATGATGCTTCAAGGTCTGAATCTGAGTGCTATAGGACAAATTTGTTAATGGTTAAACAATTAAATACCAATATACAAAAGAACCAGGGCTATGGATTTTTCATTGAGTTTCACCTGCGAACCGAGCAACCGAAAATGAACCAGAGCAGCTTAGTAGAGCCGATCTACACACAGTTCGGTTCATGGATTAGCCCTGCTTTTTCAGTCTCTTACTTTACCTAACCATTTCCCACACTAGGTGGGAGTCGTTTAGAGGGTGCAGCACAGAATTTTTAGGAGGTCACTCATTTCAATACTATTCTTAACCAAACATACTCAACTTCAGAGTTTAGATGATATTCAATACATCAATTTTAGAAACATGAGACACATACTCATTAAAGTTTTACTTTAGGTAAATATGTCTGGTTTTGGTCCTTCGGTTTCGGGTTGTCTGGAACCTTAATCTGAAATTAAATCGCTTTAAAGCTGGCTCCTGGTTTGAAACTACTACAGAATCGTTTCAAAAAGTTTTCTTTTAAACAAGGCCAAATGCATCATCCGTGAGACAAATTCCCTACCAACCACAGTTGTAGGGACACCCTGTTACCGATAAATTTGTGGTAATAGATGTTGGAAAATAAATTTGTGATAATAGATATTGAAAAATATAAAAAACTTGATTAAAAGTGGTTTAGAACCGTCAGTTTTAGTTTCTTCTGCAAGTTTCGATTACATTGGTTTCGCCGGCAGTACAGTTTCTATTCGAACCATCGAGCCGGTTCTGAACGGATTGTGTCTAATTTTAGTGTCAACTACCTAAAGCAATCCTCCTTGACACGGCACAATGATCCCCTATTCAACCCGCAGGCCCTGCTTTTGAAGTGATAGCAGTAAAATGGGCTTTGGATTGGTGATATCTAGAGCTGTAAATGAACTTGGCGGCTACGCGCGTGAGTGGCAGGCTTACACTGCATAGACTGTGAGGATCTTAACACGCAGACGTGGCCACCTCTTGAGAAAGACCAACTCTCCTTTCCTTCTGGGACGAGTATTTGCATTCCTCTGGACTTCTTTCCTCGTAGGCAGGATGCCATGGCCCTGCAGCTCAGCAATGCCAGTTTGTCCCTGTTTCAGCGAAGGAGAGATGGGCGTTTGAAGGTGAGAGCATCGTTGTCTTCTGTGGACGTCTCCGCAATACAGGAAGCAAAGAAAGGAGAAGAAGTAGAAGAAAAGGCGAAAGTTGGTGGGTCTGAGCTAAGAGTGACGAAGCTTGGGATTGGAGCTTGGTCTTGGAGAGACACCACTTACTGGAACAATTTTGAATGGGTATGCTTATCTTTCTATTTTTCACACTTGACTAGATAAATTGCAGAATCCCAACCAAAGATCTAAGTTTCATGCCCCATTAAGGGCCCATACCAACAGAATTAAGAAATCTCAATATGGTATCATGCAACGAATTCTTGAATGTTAGTATGAAGGGAACGGACTGAAATGCTTAATAATAATAATAACACTGTTTGTTCTCGTTTGAGATGGATAAATCTTCTGGGTTCTTGGTCTCTAGCTGAATAATCTGCCCAATTTCCGTATAAAAGCATCTAAAATTTCGCATGAGATCATGGGTAGAACTTCCACTTTGTCTCCTCATCTCTTTCCTCCGTGAAATATCAGAAATAGTTTCTATATGTGTTAGATTTCCATGACACCCATCATGTCCTCTGTTTTCAGATATAAGGCCGCTTTCGATGCCAGTGTGGATGAGGGAATAACATTCTTTGACACGGCTGAGGTTTACGCCTCAAGGGTGAGCGGTTTCTGTCTGATTTTTCCTTTATTATGCTTGTCAACTGTTATTTATTTGTTTTTAAACTGGATCATATTTCCTCGTGGGATCATTTGGCAGGTGGCTTCTGGTGCTGAACGTTCCGAATCTTTGCTTGGGTGGTGATTATCTTGAGAGACAGACTCATCCTTCAATTATAACAAGATGTTTTATTGTTCAAATTTCAGTCTTTTTCTATTTAGTTGCAAATTACTTTGGCCCTTCAGTTGTGTTTGAGCAAGAACCATGAATAAAAAGACGGATTAGGAGAAAGGAGATAATGTTGTTTTCTGCAGATTTATAAAAGAAAGGAAGAAAGTAGATCCAGTACAGATCGATGTCGCGACTAAATTTGCTGCATTACCATGGAGGCTTGGCCCAGAAAGTGTTGTTGCTGCTCTGAAAGACTCATCAGCACGCCTTGGCCTTTCTTCCGTGGAGCTCTATAACTTCACTGGTAGGAACTACCATAACCAATAACCAAAAATACTGTTTGTTGGATTTAATTTGTATTAATGACATTTAATTCATGTTGGTCTCCCTAAATATTTAAATGATATATGTGAAAGTTCTAAAGTATGAAATAAGAATGTTGGAGAATAAACCGTAACATACATTAATAATAAAATAATATGCAACAAATGTAAACATTCCCCAATCATAAACAACAACCACATATCTAAAATAAGTCATAATAAAACCGTATGGAAAACAAAAGCAAAAGCAAAACGAGAAACTTATTGTGGAGTCACCCTTGAGGACTTACCTTAGATAAATCAATGTCCCACTATGAGTACGTGCCGATACATGCGCCTTCCTCGTAGGATAAAAAGCACATACAACTCGAAGAGCACATACCTGGTTTCAAGTCGACCTAGATCACACTTCAATCACCTATGGTTGGGGTAGAGAGAGACTAATCACGGGCACCAGGACTGGAGCAACACTATAGGTTGAGAGACGGAACTAGGAGAAAGAAGAGACAGGGAGAGAAAATTATGTGATTAGGGAGAGGGTACACATGTGGATCATGGATCATAGATCTTATCCAAACGATGTACTGTTTTAGCCGCAATTGTCCAGTCTTATCCGGAACCGTCCCTCCTTATCTACTGTGAAAAACTCTTAACGTTAGATCCAAGCTACAAAAGCCCAAGCCCAAGCTCAGCCCAGTGCACGCGTGCGCGTGCGTGTATTGTATAGCATGTCCTCCCCAAGCTCTTTGAACTAAGGTTCATGAACTACCAAATATATAAAAGGACTAGCGGGTTGTCACATTATTCAATGTGGGATTAAACTTTATCTCCTCTTAGTCATCTTTTGCAAAAATTCTTCGTATTACTTTTTACCCTTTAGGATTTTTACATATATTATTTAAATATATAGGGATGTTGCACATTAAATCCAACACTATTTGCCTATATGTTTGTTGAATTCGCAATATACTCAGTGTTAGAATTTCTTTTTCAGGCCGGGGATATGGGGAAATCAAGGTGTGTCATCTATTTCCAGGTTGGATTCATCAAGTTTCATATTTGAACTTGGTTTCTATGCAGCTTGTTCTCCCCTTTTTCAGGTTATATTGATGGGCCTTGTGATGCTGCGGAGAAGGGGCTTGTTAAGGCTGTTGGTATTTCAAACTACAGTGGTAAATTCATTGGCATCATGAACCAAATATGCTTTGTTTCGAATTACGGCAATGCTAACCACATTTTGCTATGGATGAAACTAATACATCTGATATGTAACATTGTTCAGAAAAAAGACTTAGAGATGCTTATGAACAGCTAAAGAAAAGAGGAATTTCATTGGCATCAAACCAGGTGAACTACAGCCTTTTATACAGAATCCCAAAGGAGAATGGTGTGAAGGCCACGTGCGACGAGTTGGGCATCACTTTGACCGCATACTCGCCAATAGCTCAAGGTATTGATGCCATTCCTACTAAAACCAATTTTACTTTAGTAGTATAATATAAAGAAGAAAGAAGACTAGGAAACAGAAGACATCAGAAAAAGACCTGAGGTAATCGGGCACGACAAGCAGTACATCTAGGATTTTGAATGCAATTCTTATGTTGACAAGAGAAAAGCTAACTAATAACCACCAACCGTGGATGTTATATCTTTAGTCCTACTATATATTATGCTTGAACATTTTTTTCTTTTGGTTACAATGGGAGACCGAAGCCCAACACACATACACACACCTTGCATGCCCCAGGAATCCAGAAAAGATCTGCTTGAACAAAGTTGAAAACATTTGTCAAGGGCTAGGAGTTGATATATGGCACGCAGTTACAGCCAAATCTGCGTTAGTGATGCACTCAGAGAGTTAGCTCAAGTGGCAGCGCTCTCCACTCTCAAGACGCAGGCACTGGATTCGATTCTGGTGGTGTACATATCCGGCGTTGGCCTCCCTGCTGTAACCAAAAGAAGAAAAGGTCTAGTGTAATATTTGATGATCGTGTTGTTGGATTCTCTTAATTTTTCAGGGGTTCTTACTGGGAAGTATGAACCAGAAAACCCACCTACAGGCTCTCGCGGTCGGATATACACGCCCGACTTTCTAACCAAGGTAAGAAGCTCCTTAAAAATGCATGTGGTCCTTAACAGAGGGCATGGCCTAAGATCTATTATCTGTCATACTGTTCAGATCCAGCCTTTGTTGCGAAGAATCAAGGAAATCCGAGAGCAGTACCAGAAATCTCCCACGCAGGTTTCTTCCGAAGCATGAATCAATCTGCTAGAACCAAGTTTCTTAGTATTTGGAATTGATTCAATCTATGATTCTTATTTGCTATAGGTCGTCCTAAACTGGTTGATAGCACAGGGCAATGTTATACCCATACCAGTAGCAAAGAATGCAGAGCAGGCAAAAGAATTTGCAGGTGCAGTTGGTTGGAGGCTTTCAAACGACGGAGTAGATGAACTACGGTCAATCGCATCTGAAATAAAACCAGTAATTGGTTTTCCAGTCGAAAAGTTATAAATTTTCCCGTTAGTTTTACAAAAGAATTAAATATAGCTTCATCGCTGGTCTATACAAACAGATTTGTTCGATGCACACAGCAGGCAATAGCACTGT
Source organism: Brasenia schreberi (assembly GCA_036023115.1). NCBI lineage: Eukaryota > Viridiplantae > Streptophyta > Magnoliopsida > Nymphaeales > Cabombaceae > Brasenia > Brasenia schreberi. The sequence continues at coordinate 6,437,391 of JAYKKT010000078.1, read as the reverse complement.
AAGAATATCCAATAATACATGGAAAAAGCAATTCTTCTGTGCATACGCAATATGCCAGAGAATTCGTAATGTTTGGTACAAGTTTCTTTTGCAAGAAATGGTATCAAATGTTTGCCAGGACACAGTGGATCAAGCTATGTGAGATCATTCTCATCAAGTGTCTCATCTTCTCTCGAAGCCATGTCTAGTGAGCTCAATTCACCTGTCGGCAATTTCCTAGCCAGCCTTATGATCTACAAGGGACATAAAATTGATGAAAGAACAAAAGAAGCTACATGATAGAGGGATCAGCATTCTTCCTCTAAAGCTAGTTTTTCAACAAGTGGTGAAGTCCAAACTCCATGTCATTCATTTTTAGGGTTGAAAGCATTGTATTAGCAAAATAGAAGTAATTAACTACCAATAAAACTAACATGGCTTCTGGTAACATATATAACAAATAATTTATTTTCAAAAATGAGAATTGCACGTATAACTAGAAATACAACTCTAAGCAAACAGCAAAAATCAATGGTTTTCTTGGACATATAATAAAAAAGCAAAGCTCAATGGTTTTCCTGGAACTTTTGGTGCATACTCTTTTATTAGCAAAAAGTGCATCCAACAAAGTAATGATATGCTAGCATAATAATATGGCATATATCGTGACACAAACATTCTCTGCATTCAGGAAATGTGCAAAACAGGGTGGCTATCTATTCTTCATTGCACAGGGTTTTTTCTTGATGAGGTTTATACAGGATCCAATTAACTCGACTCCCTCCCTCCTAAGAGACCGTGGCTGATAAGTTAATCTTAGTCTAAAATCTGTGTGAGTTTCTACAAATGGGTGTAAAACCATTCTATCGGTCATCCTACCCAAGAACACCAGAGCCTTGGAGCCCTGGAAGAGTAGCCACGTTAACCTTCCAGTTATGCGCTACTTGATCTCACTCGTGTTTCCTCCAGTGATATATGCTAGCAGTCTGCTGCTAGCACAGCCTCACTGAAGGTCCGCATCCTGCCTCCTTGATCAAACACTGGGACATGAACATCAGTGCAACCAATCTTCCCTGCCAGTCATCATAAATCTTACGGAGGAGTTGTTTTACAGGTTCCCTTCAAGTCCTCTCAGCACATAATTGTGCACCCACAACTACAAACGGGCACACACCATAATGCATTGATACCGTATGTTTCATCGATCCTAACCCACTGTACAAGAATCAGTTGACAAGTGCTCTGATAATTTTCTTTCCTATAAAGAGATTTTCTTTGAAATGGTTATAGATGTTGGATGCTTGCTCATTTGCCTCTTATGATCCCAATAAAAGGCTAAGGGTATGCCAACTTCGTCTCCTTGGGCAAGAAGTGATGCCTGCCAAAGGCTAAGGGTATATCAAGTTCCGCGGTAACTGAGCATCACTGTTGCACTAACAAGCAGGCTGGGTCCAGGTTGCAACTCAGATCTACCAGATCCGTTGGTTTCAATTTGTGGACCCCAATGGTTACAAGTGGCAGTTCGGAGTTAACAAGGCAAATACTGTAAGATAAAATTACCATATGATCAAGATTGGAAATGGTACTCGACAAAGCAACACGCTTGATTTCCTCTACATCAGCTTCCGCATAAGCTGAGAGCAGTTTCTCTGCACAACGGTTTTGGTCACTGCTAAGAAAAGCATCGGTTCTGGAAAGCGAACAAAATAGAGGAGTTTAACGTCAAGGAAGCATAAGTGATTGATTTCATATGTTTCATAGTAGGAACTAACATGGTGCAGCACAGTATACAGAGGACACGACATTTTAATAAGAAACAATTATTTTCCCAAGCTATGTCACATGGATGCAGGTTACAGTGAGAGTACATGTGCGGGTAGTATGACATGGCAACGTAGAAGCCATTAGGTGCAGGGATACAGCTTTAAGCATTACCAATTTTGACCTTTCAAATAGATAAAAAAGCACGGTTAAAACAAATTTTGAAACAACACTGAAGAATATAGTAAGCTAACCCTACTATCATCTAATTTAGAAAATACTTAAAATAGTCAGTGTCAAGATCAACAAAGGGGAAGTAGAAGTCTCGGGTTTGGATGTCTCCAATAGGGTGTGGGAGCATGAACTATCATGTTACATGGCTACAAATTACCACAATTCTACATAAAGACCTTAGGAACAAAAAAAAAGGAAAAAGAAAACCATAAACTTACTGTGTACAGTCATTGTAGCAGTTCTGAGCTTGCTTGAAGTCATGTGCGTATAGGTACACTATGATTGCACTCAAGTATGCCTGGAATAAACCGTTCAGTTAGAGCACTATGGGCAATCGACAGCACATTAAGGCTCAGAGCCTGAGACTCAGCCATCCTAAGACCTATTACTTCATGAAGTGATTCCAAATATGAGCACGTGTGGTGATTCATGGGAAAAGGACAGCTTTGAATATCTGAAGAATATTCTCAAAGAATTTCCCCTGAAAAAGCAAATCATTTCTCAAGAAGATTATCAGTGTTAAGTTTTCAAACGAAGCCAGCAATTTTCACTATGTCTAACTTAAAAGGAATAGAGCATTATTATATCTTTCTAAATTGTCCAGCAGATAAAACTCAAAGTTTTTCAACTTAACTTCCAATTCGGTGGTGAAATCTCACATGGATTTGGTTTCAAATGCAGGAAGATCCAAAATATGTTTTGCACTATGGGTATAGATGTTAGTACTCTGGTTTCTAAACTCAGCTAAGATGAGATCTCTAACATTTTTTCTCCTGTTACTCTGTGCTCAAATGAGGCCATTGCCTGAGGAAAAGGGAGGCATACTTGAGCAAAGAGGCGTAGCTTCATGCCCTAACCCCTTGTAGAAAATGAAAGATTACGATACACACCAGATGTTTCTTTCCAACACTATTCAATACGTGGCTGCAATGGATAGGGCCTTTCTTTTTATGCTTTAAAACCAGTTTGATTTCTTTCTGTTCTCTACAAAAATCTCCACTAGACAGAAAATAGGTGAAAAGCAATCATCAAGATTCCAGAAATATTGAAAAAGGAAGAATAAAGTCAGAACCTAGAGTTTATTCTCTTGAAAATTTTATTTTCTAGGTTTGTTCTTGCTTAACAAACACGGATCAATATTGATGCTATGATTTTCTCTCATTTCCCAAATTTCTCCACCTTTGTTTTTTGATTCAGCAGAAAAAATGTATATAGATGCTACAATCAATGAACTCGGGTAACAAAACAATTACGGTGATAACATAGCTTGGTTCTATATAAATTCTGTAATTCCTGAGGTGGAGAGGTCCATAGTTTGAAAACTTGTTCTAGACTAAGCCCACAGTTAGCCAAAAAATGAGCACCAGTATTTCGTTCTGGTGTGATATAAGTTAACGGTACATCGTTGTTGTGCCTAATATTATGGACAAGTTGGTTAAGAGTATGGCCTCTGTGGAAGGGTTCTCGTAAATACTCCCTGGCGAACATGTGTAGAGCTGCAACTGAATCAGGATAACACTTCAAGGGCTTGAACAATTGAACCCATACTCTAAGGTCAATGTATTATCCTTTTCGTAAAACTATCCTTGTGGCAAACAAGCACACCACCAATAGGTCCAATACCAGTCCAGCCCATATCCATCACTGATCCTATTGCTACGAACAACATGGCGAAGCTATCTTGTAGCTGGGCGCTTTTGATCGGTTGTGGATGACGTTGCTTCCTCCTTCCCAACAATTTTGTCTACTCCTTTGCATCTGCTAGGATGCAGTGGATCACAAAATCCCTCCTCCATTTGTTATCATCAAACCAAATGTTATTCCGCCATCGCCATCGCCACCAAATTGTTGCTACAAACAGTTTATTATCCAGGTAGCCAATATATCAGCTAATCCAGTTTTTTGGATCTGTATTTTCAAACATAGGAGATTTGAACATCTGGACAACATGGTGACAACCCTTTTTAACATATGGGCAATCCCCCGCAAGCAATGCTTCATCCTACTCACAATGATAGCATCTTGCCGATCGACTCATGCCTCTATTATATCTGAGCTGATTTGTGGGGAGGTCGTCATTGAAGATCAGCCACAGCAAGAGCCTTACTTTCTCCGATAATTTTGTACGCCATATCCACTGCAAATTTTGGTTGAAAGGAGGCTTAAGGTTTCCAATCAAGTTAAGCCATGCATAAGCACTATTAACTGAGTATTTTCCGGTTTTGGAGTGTTTCCATATCCAACAATTTTCCATTGTGGTATTAGTGGGGATCTGCAGTCGAGTAATTTGATCGTGAATAGTTGCGGGGATAATCACATAACAGAGCACATGTTCCACCGATTATCTTGCCAAAGATCCCTCACTTTTAGGGTCGTATCAATAATATGAACATAGTCGACCTGAGTGCACAATGATTATCCACCTTATCAAATATATGAGGGCTCACTCTTGAAGTTTCGAAGATATGCTTATTTACTAAGTTTCATGGTAGAAACTAAAAATATGTCCTAACCATGTCACTAGTCATATTCACAATCATATAAAACAATGAAATGTAATAATTGGAAGTAGAAAAGTAAGCATCAAGCTTACATAGGATGCATACCAATGTCAAAGAAAAAAGTTGAAATCAAGAAAATGTTAGAAGATAAGAACAGACACATTTCTGGACAACTTTTTGAGCAAGGGAGTATTCTACTAGTGCTTCCAGTCATAATTTTCAGTAATTTGTCTGCTGGTTTATTCTCAGGATATATTTTCAAAACCTCATATTTCTCGAAACAACTCAATACAAAAGAAAATTCATTACAATAGAAGTAATAGTTATTACAACATGAAAGCACCAAGAAAAGGTTTCAGTCAAAAATGTATAAAGAATAAAAAAATGGAGTTTAAATAAAAGTAATAAATGAACAATATTTTCTTGAAAAAATCGTGATATTACCATAGGATTACATGGCAGTATTTTAAAAATATCAGAATTTTTTCCTTATAGTATTGTCCAACGTTTGAATTGTGAATCATATTAACCTAAGAGCTTCAAACTTGATTTATTAAACCAAATAATCGCTTTCTAAACCAGGAGATGAGGTGGAATAACAATAAAAAAAATGAAAGGAGCACGAACAGAAGTCATACACAGAATAGTAGTTCAAACTGACATATGCAAGCTAAGGTGTGCAGATACCTGATGATATGTAAGATGCACGAGCAAAGTTTATCAACATGATTCAATATAGTAATTTAATACAGAATCAGTTCCTTGCTTCATGCTACTGCAAATAATGAGCAATTCAGCCTGCAATTACAGCTCTTCATTTCTTTTGAAAAAGATCTGAAGGAAGCGAGAATCAAGATGCACATCAAATTTTAACAGAAGAACGAACCACAAAATAATTGCAAGCGTGCTTCCACTAATTTCAAGGGCAAACATTTCATAACTAAGAAGATGCAGAAAAGAGGCAACAATGCCAGTTATGGGAGACATTCACGGACCTTGCACTGACTGTTAACAGCTTTGCATTTATCAGCAGCCAAGCCCCATCTGAGTAAGAAAGTTGCAGCATCTGTGAATCTGTTAGGAGCCACAGCACATTAGCATGTCAGCAATCAACGATAAGGAATTGAGACATTAATATGGGTTAAATGTACACAAAATATAAATGTACACATTAGTGATGGAATCCCTATACAGATTACAGATGCAGTTGCATACGTTTAAGAACAAAATTACACAAACGAATGAACATTTCTAGCTTCCACTAATAGAACAGACTTGTTTATGCAGAAATTAGAGAATTTACATTGTGAAGTAAATAATATGGTTTTCCAGAGTATATATCTGAGCTATGGCACTTAGACAAACATCTCTACCGTATCCTTTTCCCAAGCATAACGTCTTTTACTTCATTCAGTCAAAAACGACTTTGGAGCCATATCCCGATGAAGGGGTATTATCACTTGAATTTACAAAAGGATAGGATGTTGAAAAAGACATAAGGCAGGAATATGTCTATCCATGAGACTTAAGTACATATGGAAAAAACCCTCAAAATTATGTTCCACCAGATGGAAAAGACAAGCATCTCATAGCAAATACTTGCGAATGAGTTTTCAGATTGTCATAATGGATACTACATGCCAGAAAGATAGGAGTATTTGGTGATCTTTGAGAAAGAGCAATGTTTTCAGCCCACCCAAAAAAAGCTAAATTAGACTAAAAGAAAATGCATATCGAAGTGTCAAACTAGGAAATCCTAGGAGAGATAGTATCACTTGGCTGACATGATTTTATGAAGTTAATTATCAACACCTATGATGGATGTGTGGTCACATAAGAAAAGACCACATATATTAGAAACAAATTGAGAGTGGCACTAATAGATGGTAAAAAGAAGAAAAGTTGTTTGAGATGGTTTGGACTTTTAGAAAGGTGAGTAAGAAGGTGTGAGAAACTAGATGGTCAAAATGTTAAAAGAGGAAGAGGAAGACAAGAAAAGTGTTGGAAGGAACCAATAAAGAATGATTTAGCTTATATTGAGTTCACTGTTAACATGACACATGATAGAGCGCTATGGAATTGGAAACAAAAAATCCATGTAGCAGACCCCCATCTAATATGGGAAAAAGGCTTAATTGTTGTTTATATATTAGATTAGAGCAACATTGGCTCAAAACGCCAAATCGGAACATAAGCAAAAATTAGAGCAACATTCCTAAAGTCCCTTCCATGCCAAATTTTAGTATTGCTGCTGTCACTTAGACAATTTAGCTTTTGTATAATCAGTCCACAGTGGTTACAGTTTGCCTCATATGTCATGTGCATATAATACGGACAAGTTGCTTGCCTTCTATGCAAGGGGTAAAGTGGCCATAATGGATATATCCAAAATCCTGGAAAAATACACAAGCTGACTGTAGCTATCTGGGATAGTTGTTCTAGACTGAAGCAAAGCTGTTAATAACAAAATTAGGATAGACATCTTTACTACTGGTGCGATTAGTGAAGGAGATGAAACTATTGAAGCTGTAAATACACTTCTACGATTTGTGGAGCTTGGAAGTAAAGCTTGTGTTGTAGAGAAAGTCATTTGATGTTTATACGATATCTTAATATGATAGTAGAATTTTACTTTACGAAAATGCATCAAAGTTAACATACAAAGAAAAAAATGTTATGAGATGAAAAGAGGGAGTAGAATTTTACTTTACAAAAATGCATCAAAGTTAACATGCAAAGAAAAAAAGTTATGAGATGAAAAGAGGGCAAGGAAATGAATAATACTCATACACGTCATATATTAGGGCAGAAGTAAGAAACAGCCCACAAAAGGGAAAATACCAAAAACTCGCACCTAATTAACATGGACATAGTGACAACAAGAAGGGAAGAAAATATCAACATTTTCCATATGTTCTTGACATTGAAAAGAAATAAACCACATTATTCTCTCAAAATGAAAGAATAAATCATTGGAAGCATGGTATGTGTTCAATATGAATGCAAAATTAGTGAAACAGCATAACAAAGTACATGTGGAGGGAAAAGTCCATGTGCAACCATACTTTCACTGGCAAGAATAACCAATATTTTTGGTTCACTTGGGACAAATATCTTTCTATCTTTTCAAAGAAGTTACCATTAATTAAACTCATCTAAAATGACAAATACGTCGAAAAATCTCAATCATTTTATGCAAGTAAGGAAAGGTTGTTGTTCTGTGACCAGAATCAATTTTCAAGGGAACTGAATGTGTGAAATAAGAGCTAAATTCAATGAAAAATGTGTTTCTGATGCTGCTACAATGGGGACAAACATTTCCTCGAAGAACAAGTAACCCGAGGATATTCACGATATTGAGAGAGAAAGGAGAGATATCAAAGGTAAATGCACAAAATAGCTTGAAGTGTTAGAAATATAACTGAATTCCTGACCTTTCAAGTTTGATATATATGCTGGTGGCAGCACGATACAAATCAAATGTCATTTGTTCCTTCCCATCCTCCTCCAAAATGGCACATGCATCATTGTACATCTGTATTGCATCTTCCGGTACAGCATCTTCCAGGGCACTATAAGATACAGGACCACGTTTAGGAGATACATCCAAGTTAATGGATATGCAACTTGAAATGCTTTAAAGCGATTAGCAGAAGTAACACACCGTGCACCCTTAGCAAGAGCATCTGCTGCAGGCTGGGCTCTTCCACTCTCGGTGTAATACTCTGAAGCCCTCCGGTAAAAATCAGAAACTTCACTCCAATTGCCAACTTCCTTTGCTAAAGCAGCAGCTGATTCCATGTGCTTAGCAGCATCCCAAGGTCTAAAATCTTGTCAAGGTTCTAGATGAAAGATTTTGGAATAACCAAAAGATAAACCAGATATGAAACACGCGAACAATGTGAATATCAGCTTAAAGGATATGATGAAAGCATTTCTTGTCCTCTAGCAGCCTTCTCAAATGCATCTTTTGCTTTGTCAAGCGCTCTGGCATTCCTAAAGGCAAGAGCTTTATGCAAAACATGTCATAAAGAAATAAGCACCGACATAGGAAAAGAACATCAATACTGATGATTAGACTGCAACAAAAAACATTACCGACCAGCTTTCTCATAAAATGAAGTGCCATTTCTCCAATCAGCTTTCCACCTAGTGACACTTAGTCGTGTCCTGAATAATATACGTCAGCCACAAAGACAAAGATGGATGAGGTGTTTAAATGTGGCAATCAAAAAGTTCATGGCCTTGAATATAACAAAATCCATGTATTGGAAAACAAATAAAGCATCTTCAGAAGTCAACTATAATGGACTTCGTCTCAATTCTCACAGAGAGAAGGTTTTCCAATCGCCTAGACTTGAAATCACCAGAAAATAAGTCTCCATCTTTTGAGGTTACTAATGGAATTGAAAGAGAAACAAGATAAAAATGAGGCAGTTCCACTTCAAACTTCAACATGCTCAATCAACGCTGGATCATTTGATTGTGGTGCAATCCACTCAAAACCCCAGCTTTACTAAATATTCACTATATATCATCCTACAACTACCTGACCAACGTCATAATTCATTGACAAAGCCAATTGGGTACCACGAATCTGCTTACGAAGCTTCTTTCCCTTTTCCATTCAATCTAGTATTCATTGGATTATGCATCGGACTCATGCTCGGCCAAAGGAAAACACTAGAATTTCTTACCATCATTCCTTGAAACATTCCAACACCTTGAACGGAACCTCAACAATCACAACGGTTAGTTATCAATTCAATCAAATTTCCTCAACTCATAAAGTATTAATTTCACTAAACATGATGTAACAAACATAACATCATGAGCAACTTATATATCAAGCAAATTAATCAATTGGGCGTCTTGAATGTGAAACAAATGTCTCGAAGAACATGTTATGAAAACAGTGAGTTTGATTAAATCATATCCCATATCCACAAATAGAAGCCTACCAATAACCCCCAACCATTCATTGTTAAATAATCAAATGAAGACAGACGCCAAAAATTTAATATACAAGACGTCAAACAGGAAGTATACAGAGGGATACACATAGAATCTTAATCAGGAAACAGGCAACACTATATGCAGTGAAATGGAAAAGAAGAACAACAAAAGGAAAATTGGGTGCTAGGAGTAAAACATTACATCTTGTCCGCCTTGATCATCATCTTCTCTGCCTCCTGCAGCTGGGGGTCGGTGCTCGCCATTGAATCTCTCTCTCTCTCCCTTAACACAGAAACCCGAGAGGAGGGTGCGAAGTTACGCTGGATACCTTTTGCCAAACTAACACATAAACGATATTAAAGTTAAATCCTACTATTACGTTTCTGCCATTCTCACGTAAAGGAGGTGTCTTTTCGAATTAGTAAGAAGCGACGATTTCAGAGAAAGTCTTCGTGGACGTCACGAAATATGCACGCACATGGCCGGTTCCGGTTCTTACGGGACCAGGAACAAAGGAATCAAGTGACTAACATGTGCTGCTCGGACCCAGAGCATTAGCTCACTGGTAGGGCTCTCTCATGGGCCATGCCTACTTGCAGGTGGAGTGTTTGATCCTCGGGGATGCATGCTTGTGTGTGTGCATCCGCATGTATACGGGTCTGCTCATTCAGTCAGTCTTGGAAAAACCTAGCTACCTTTCATGTCCGTGTGAACTAGCTACCCAGGTTCTCGAGGGCCTGACATAACACTTCTTTTCTTCATATTAGGCACTGCCCTAGCACTTATTTAAACATATAGTGATTTTATTTTTATATCATGAAATGAGTGAAGTGTATGTATATTATATTATATATATGTATGTATGTTTGTGTATATTCGAACGTGCATATGTATATATATGTGTGTGTTTATTTTATATCATGATACGAGTGAAATGTGTATATTATACATATGTATGTATGTTTTTGTGTATGTATGTGCATATGTGTGTAGAGAGAGAGAGATGTGAAACAAAAGGATCTGTCTTTATACGTAGAAATGGTCCATCACTTACTATATGAAACATGAACCGGAAATCAACAACAAAAAACCGTGCTGCAAAGACTGAACTCGCAAAAACCTGAGAAGCAGACTGTCAGAAGTCTAAAACAAAGACTGAACTCACAAGTGCTAACAGGCACCCTAAGGAGGAAGACCACCAACATGTACACGACTGAACAACGAGATAGCGGCCCCCGTAAATAGTGAAAGAAGATGGTTCATTCATACTTGAAAAAGTGGGCATTTATTCTCTGTGGTTTGCAGTGTAAGGTCATGGATCAGTGGGCTTAGGCATGGAAGGAAACTCTGGAAGAGTTGGCTTAGAAAATGAGGGCAATTCAGGCAAGCTTGTTTTGGGGAAGGTGGAGAATTCCGACAAGGTTGGTTTCGGAATAGTGGGGAGTTCTGGGAAAGTTGGCTTTGGAAGCGTTGGAATCTCTGGGATAGTTGGTTTCGGAAACGTCAGAAATTCTGGCTTAGGGATCTCTGGAAGATGTGGAATGTTTGGTAAGGTGGGAAAATCAGGCATGATAGGAAAAGTCGGTTTGTGATCTGATGCCTCATCTTCTAAAAGATATCGTCCTGCAAGACACTGGTTGCAGCTTAGTATAGTTACAAAGAGAAGCATTGCTATGAAGAGAAGGCCTTGAGAAGCCATGAAATCAATTCTGATTTAGCTACAAGTTGAAGTAAGAAGATCTCTTGATGCTTGTGATTTCTGAGTTGACGACAGCTTTCTTCGAGTATATATACATGATTTGGGAGGTATCTTATTTTAGTATGTATCTGTGTTGTGGTTGGTTGCTCCAATTTTATCGATATCAAATTGAATTTGATCGATGGTTGGTCATCTTATTATTTGAATCGACATCCCCCTATGTGATTTGCTAGTATAAAAGTGTATACCAATTATATAGTTAAGTAATCTCCAAGTTTTTCTTTTAATGGTCAACTGGGTCAGGCAGATTCGAACAGTTGCAACTACAAAAGAATGCATAATGGATTGAACCTTTGACATGTTGAGGGTCCAACACCCTACCACCACAATATGGTAAGCTATCGATTGGCAAGTAGGCCAAGCGTTCACCAAACAAATCAACTTCTTCACCATTAGAGCCAATTGGGGTCAGAATTCTTGCTGAACCAGGCATTGGATAAAGGATGTCCATTGATCAGATTGGGGTCAACTGCAAGACATCCCAGTCGTGTATTTTGAGTAACTAGGTTTAGGTTTGTACGAAATTGATCAATATAGGAAGGGAAACACTTGGTTTTATCTACTAAATGATAGGCTCGAAATTTACTTATTCACTCAAATTCGAGCTAAAATATAATAGATTGTCAAGATTATTCGTCTTGAATGCATCCCATTGTGTTATTCGTAACTATATAAAAGGAGGTCGGAGAGAGAGAGTACAAATACCCAAGTATTCCATTGCTATTGGCTAAGAATGCAATACAAAAAGAATGCAACAGAGCATATCTACCCATGCCCAACAAATGAGAAACCGACTACAAAATATAAGAGTGCAAAAAGTGCAACCAAAAGACTCATCAATCTCACTCCATCAAATCACCAAAGAATAAAGTCCACCAATAAACCCATTGAGAAAATGAACTGATTCAACAGATTAAGAGGCTGCAGGTTGGTTCATACTTGAATATATAAAGCCTAAGTCTTATTGATGGACAGTGTATTATCACGGTATAGTTGGCTTAGACACACAAGGAAATTTTGGTAAAGTTGGCTTTAGGAAATGTGGGGAACTCATGCAAGGCTGACTTGGGGAAAGTGGGCAACTCAGGCAAGGTTGGTTTTGAAATAGTGGCGAATTCTGCAAAAGTTGGCTTCATAATCGTAGGAAATTCTTGTGGATTTTTGAGAGAGATGACTTCTGACTTTATTAAGTTAGAACGGTTCAATAGGTAACTTCATTCGGTGGCAAAGAAGATGTATTTTCTTCTCACTATTTAAAAAATATGTGCCCTCACCACACTAAAATCATAAGAGAAGGAGGATGAAACTGTCGGGCAAACCAGCAAAAGACAAGACTAAATCTACCTGGTCACAATCAATGACATGTGGATATGCTATTCTACACCTATCAAAGTTTAGAAATTGCATATCAACTATAAGACAAGTTGGAAGTGAGGTACATGATCAAAGACTTGATGAGTAAGAAATTTCTAACTTCTTGCTTTAATAATTACAAGATGATGTCATGAATTGTAACAAATCTTAAATAGTTTCAAGCACTAACATGGATAATACCATTGTCATGTCCTATTCTAAACAAATTTATCCTTCTTGAAAATATTTTAAAAATTCTCTTAAACACAAAAGGATATCTATCTCATACTCGAGGAACAATGTCAAAGATGATTTTAAAGATTTAATTAATCAAGAGAAAGTCTATATTATAGAGAAAGGTATTATATGACACTCCCAAAGGGAAGACACTGAGATTTTGCTAAATCTTGAAGCCACAAATGGTAAGGTCTCAAAAAATGTGAAGAAAAGGAAAATCTACTATTGTAAAAAAAATCTTGGCATTACATGAGTGACTGTCGACATTATAAAAAGTTTTTTAAACAAAAGAGTTCCGATTTTCAAGATAGCATTATGATGGTTATTGTTGAAGAATATGAGTGTAGAGTCAGTTTTAGTATATATAATATCTTAGGACAGTAAAATTGATGTTTAGAGTATTATTGTAATTGTTCAAAGTCGTAAGGGCATTTTGGTAATTTTTTATACTAGGGGTATTTTGGTCATTTTATGTTTTACAGCTCCTTATATAAGGGCTGATAGGTTGTAATTAGGGTTAAGTTGCTATGATTAAGAAAGATAGAGAAAGAGGGGGGGGGGCGCTCCAATGGAGGTCCGTCCCTTCCTCCGATCTCCAAATTTCCTCTTCATTGTGTATGATCTTTTTCTTTTCCGCTGCGCAATCTCGTTTCCAATAGTTATATCAAAGGTGAACTTAGTTGAAGGCATTTGACTCTGGAGCAACTAGCATCAAAAGTTTGATCAAGTAATACTTGCTAATTATTTTAAAATTAATAAATTAAATAAATGTGTGTATAACAAATTTCATAATAAAAAAGGTATTTTGATATGTTTATATGTTGATGACATTTTTATTTTTGGTATTAATCTAAGAATTTGTCTAGTAATTTTGCCATGAAAGATTTGGAGTGGCGGGTGTTATTCTAGGAATTAGAATTACTAAAAAAAGAAATAGCATAAAACTTTCTCAATGGCAATATATAGAAAAAGTGTTAAAGAAAATTTATCATTTTTATTATTCTCTTGTTCATACCCGTTTTGATTGTAATGCTACATGTGTACCAAATGAAGGATCCAATAAGTAGCTATATTATAAAATAACTAAAAAAAGAAACAGCATAAAACTTTCTCAATGGCATTATATAGAAAAAGTGAACCTAATATTGTATATGTAATGAATTAGTTGGGCAAATATACAAGCAATCAAAATAATGACCACTAACAAGCTATTCGGTCACTATTTAAATACTTAAAAAGGAACAACTAACTATAATTTAACTATAATGGGAGTCCTTCAATGTCAAAAGGATATCCAAGTGCCAATTGCATCATCAATTTAAAAATTATGCTTTTACAAGCAATTAGATTTTCAAAATTAATGAGAGCATTGTTTCTTGGGCTTTAAAAAAAAGACATTTATTGTTAACTTCGCCATAGTTGTTGAGTTTATTGCATAGCTATTGCAAAGAAGAAAGAAGAATGTCAAGAAAATTGTTTGATAAGATACATATACGACCGAAGTCTGTGACGTGATAATGATGAATTGTAATAGGTACAATACTCAAAGGCGTATTGTCAAATACATAATAGAAAATTCAAACATATTGGTATGAAACATAGCTATTTAAAAAATATTATCTGCAACAAAGTTATTTTTGTTATTTATATAAGATAGAATTGAATCTTACGTACCTTTTGACGAAAGTTCTCACAAGAGATTTGGTGCTTAAAGCATCAACTGGGATGGGTTTTAAGTTCACTCATAAAATCACCAATAATGAAAATTTGACTCATACTTGAATAACTTTCAAGTTTTAGTACTGTGAGACAAAATTCATTATCAATATAATTTAAGTACCTACTAGTTAAGCATCTCAAGGTAAAATATACTTTCTCATAAAAGTGATAAAATCAGGTTGATCTTTACTCTTAAGAGATATATGTTAATGATCTTGTGTGAGGCACTTTTATACAATCTATTGAAATAGGACAACTTCATGCCCTTATCAAAAGGATATTAATATGCAAAACCACTTAAAATGTATCAACTAAATTATATACATCATTAGTGTTGTGATCTAATATGTAAGTTGAGCACACTCTTTCATGTGGATCAAATTGGTTTAAAGCTTATTTATCAATCCAATTCAGATGAATAAAACTCACTTTTTACCAGGTAAATGTCTAAATCATGAGATATCTTTATTTAAAATATAAGATATGGTATAATGGCAGTTTCAAATTTATTTTGAAAATAATGAGAAATTTGAGTTGTTTTGAAACAAAAGATTACAATACTATGGTTATTTATTTATGAACCATATTGAGCCATGAAGCCTGCTTATGTATAGATTATATTGAGTCATGTGGTATACTTGCATGTAACCTATGCTTATTTATAAAAGAAATATGTATTTACTCATTAATTCATCTCAAAATACAAGGAAATTAAATAAGTTCACTAAGATTTTGTAAGTCACTTGAGAACACGAGAAAACCTTTTTAGTTTAATACTTAACCAAAAAGAGATGCTCTATAGATAGAAGTACTAAATTAATATAAAATTGGCTTAACTTTATATCCTTCAGTTTTCCATTAGCTTTTTTTATCTATTTAAAAACTATTTTAATTTTTAATTGCACAACAAAGAATTGTAAAAACATATTATAATTTTTTATGAGGACATCAACTCTAAGTATTTCGGAAACCATCGTGTCTAGCTTTTCGATCAAATTGTCACAGACAACCCAAGCGTAAATGACAAGCTTCCATTGGAATTACATCAATTTTAAAATTGGTTTTACTATATTTCTTTCAATTCTCAATAAACTCATGTAGAGTGCAACATCGGTTAGGTTAAAATTGTGATCTCGATAAATCAAATCTTCAAAAAATCCTCTAACACCAACAAACTTTACGCTTAAAATAACAATGTATTTATATTATGTTTGGAAAGGTTATCCCTACACTTACTCTAATAATATAATATTATAAGAGAGGTTAGGTAAGACCTTTCTTATTTATGCAATTAAATGTGATAGAAACTAATTCATGTTGGTTAATGTTAAACAAGGATCCTCTAGTATCATGCACTTCATTTTCTTTATTTGTCAATTCATCTTCCAATACCTTATGTTGAGGCGTGGTGTGTATAACTCTTAATCTTAAGTGAGAAAAGTAATCTAACTCTAATATCAATTATTACCATTTAAGTTTTAGATTATATCAAAAAATTAATCTAGCTCTCATACTAATTATTATCATTAAACACATCAAAAAAGAAGAATAAAGCTTAACTAAACCAACAACACTAAACCTAAAAATATTTTTGAAGTAAAGTATACTGTATCTCAGGTGAGATGCACTTATATTTCATGTCCACAAAACAATCATATTGTTTATACATAGTAGTGGACTTGTGAAGTTTTTAGAATTTAGATGAGATGGACTTATATTTTATGTACACAAAACACTTTGCATGCCTCACTTCACCTTAAAGTGGGTATGCCATTGTGAACTAATAATGGTGATAGATCATGATCAATCATACCTAGTATTTATATCTTTTGAAGAATAAGAGAGAAACTAAAATGCAACTTTTCCATTGATATGGAATGAATTCACTTGAGTAAGGAGGACCATTGCTTCTTGATCTTTAGTAAGAACTCTTTAATGTTTTTTGTTTTTCTAGAGTATAGTTACTAATCCTTCATTTATAGACTACTAGAGGAATCTCACCGTGCATCATGACTTGGATGGCAAATACAATTTTAATTAGTCCTGCTATAGTTTTTATAAGTAATAGAAACGAGGGGTGAGGATGGGAGAGTAAGGAAATCTCAATGATGATAGCAAGTCCTCGACTTTGACTCCTCCCATGTAAAAAATAAAACAAATTATGTGTAATGATAAACAAAAAAAAGTATCACATCCTTTTAGAATTCATGAATTCATTGTTGTTGCCTCACACATTCATTCATAATAGTATGCCCGAATATGAATGCATTTTGTATAAATCAGGGTTTTATTTTATATGTAAGAGTATGTGTTTAAGTGTTTCTCTTTCTACTAACCTGTGGGGACACAAGGAAGGGGATAGAGACTTTCTTGGTCCTTGTCACAGGATGGGGACGGGTAAACATGACCGATTCGGAACCGAAACTAAATCAGCTGTAGAACTACCGGTAACTGAAACCGGTCTAACTGGCCTCGAAACCATAATCATAACTAGGACTCTCGGTTCGGTTATGGTTTGATATTTTAGGAAACTAGCCCGAAACCGAAATCGGAACTGGTGGTTCCAAATCATGCATTAATGTTTATATACTTATTTTGAAGTTGTATATCAAAAGTGCAAATTGAGCCTAACGATAGGTGTTTCTCTCATCTACGCTACTAGTGAAGAGTTCGACTCTTAAGTGTTGCATTGCACTTGTTGGTTTTAAAAGGAAAAACCTTATTAAGACTTAAGTAAATATTTGGAAACTTATTGTTATGAATTGGGTTTCATCTCAACGGTACCACTTTTCTCATCTTCTAAAAAGGTTGGGAGTTCGAATCATAATAGATGCATTAAATTTTAAAAAAAAATGTAATAACAGTTTCAGAGTGGTTCTGATGTCAAAATTATCATGGTTTTGAAATAGAAACAAGGACTGAGATCTCCAAACCCATCCCCATGAACATCCCTAGTCCGCACTACTTTTTTCTATGCCTTTTTAATGAAAAAGAGGTTGGCTCTAGCTCCCTTCCAGAGTAAACAAACAATCCCAAAAGAATAGTCATATAAAAATCAAACTTTGTAGAACATCTAATCAACTATGATGAAATTTAGCGAATTATCATATCACGCTAGGATTTTAAAAGGACATTTATGAGAGTGAGGTGAGTGTTCAAAGAAGAGGATGGACTTTTTTGCTCTAATTAGCTGTGAGCATGGGAATTATGTTGCTGAATAAAGGGCAACAGTAATTTGGTGTTGCAGGATCGATGATCATGTGAAAGTCTATTGGTTTGTTTTAGTAGGGAGATACAGAATAGTAGGAATGAATATATTACAATACTATCATATCTTTATTGTGTGGAGAAACCAACTTTCAAAAATGGGAAGGGAATTGGTTATTGACGATCAAAAGAATGATAAAATAAACAAACATTTGTTTCGTACATTTTAGGAATGGAAGGAAGAGGCAATTTGGGGTGCATTTCATGCGTTCTTTCATGGCCTATTGCAACATATTGATGAAATGTGCCACAAAAGAGTGCTCTTTCAAAAGGTAATACCTAAATCAACCTACGAGAAAACATTCCTAGAATCGAATACACGAATGAAGAAAGCAATAAATGAACACTCAATGATCAACCCTAAGAAATTCATTCATACAAACTAGATAAATCTTGGCCATGTGAATTCTCGTGTGATTGAGGTTGACCTCTTGAAATATAAAAGTTTTTTTTTAAATAGATAAAAAGAGTTTAGTATAGATTCTCACCATATAACATGGCCTCCATGATAATGATGAAGAAAGTTATCTTCCAATGGGATAACCTCATAATCCATTTTTTAGTAAGTTCATGAGTGGCTTACAGATGACATCATAATTTGCTAACAAATTTTTGGTAATAACTAGTCAATTTGAGAAAACCTCCAACTGACTCAGGTCAATGTCTAAATTACAATATGCCTTTATTTAAAATATAAGATATGGTGTGATGATAATTTCAAATTTATTTTAAAAAAGGTGAGAGATTGTGAGGTGTTTTCAAAATAAAAGGTTACAATACTATGGTTATTTATGAACCATATTGAGCCATGAAGCTTATTTATGTATAAACTATATTCAGTCATATGAAATACTTAAATGTAATCTACATTCTTTTATAAAACAAAGATATATATATATATATGGTCATTAATTTATCTTAGAACATGAGAAAATTAAATAAGTTTACTAGTCAAAACTGTCTTTCACCGGTCAAAACTGACACCACTATCAAAATCACTTAAAAAACTTAAATAAAACCATGAAATCTCTATGATGAAATTAAGTTTTTTAGGTAGTTTTAGTGGTGATGGTATAAAAGTAGTTTTGATAGTAGAAGAGTAGTGAAAGATGATAACCGATGGTTAAAACGGTCAAACTATACAAAATGAACCATTGAGTATTAAGTATGGACTACTTCCTACACATATAATTATATTATATATATATATATATATATTGTTATGTGGTTTGAATTTGTCTTGTCATAAGAGTGACCGGACCCAAAAAGAAAACGAAAATAAAAAATTATTAAAAAGCTAGTGTTATTATAAAAGTTTCTTTCATAGGCGTCTCATATTCTTAGTAGCATGGGGGGACGTTACATGGGAGTTAGATTAACAAAAAATATTGTGAGGTCATTGATTGTACGCTACTTATTATAGTGAAAACTTCCTCTTGTCCTTCCCGTGCTGTAACCTCATCTTATCAAACCGGGGAAATTCTTGTGTTCTTTTGTGCTTCTCCTGCTTTAAGTTTTCTATAATCCGATCGTGTGATTAGACACATGTTTTCGATCGAGTCGAATGTACTATATATATATATATATATATATATATATATATATATATATATAGAGAGAGAGAGAGAGAGAGAGAGAGAGACGTACAATGGCAAACGTGAGTATGAGATCATTATACATACTAATGCTACAGGACTCCATTACTAGTACATGAACTGAAACATGGGGCAGAAATCAACACTCAAGTTCATCTAGTCATGCACGTAAGGCATGCAAATTGACCAAAGTCTCTGAAAGGAAAAATGGAAAAAAGCAGGCAATGACTAATAAATCTCACAAGCTCTCCAAGAAGCCCACGGGTACTAATACAAACGTTCATAAAATGAGATATAGTCCCACATAAATTGAATGAAGCTGGTTCGTGCATACTTGAACGGGTCAAAATTTATTCATGTGGTCGGTAGTGTAAGATCATGGCACGGTTGGCTTAGGCACAGAAGGAAACTCCGGCAAAGTTGGCTCAGGACATGTTTGCAACTCAGGCAAGGTTGGCTTAGGAATAGTGGGGAATTCCGGGAGAGTTGGCTTCGGAAACATCGGAAATTCAGGTTTAGGGATTTCTGGAAGATGGGGAATGGTAAGAAAAGAAGGGAATTCAGGCTTGGAGAATTGAGAAATAGTAGGAAAGCTGGGTCCGTGGGGGGTGTCATGATCCGGTGCTTCAGATTCCAAGAGAACGCGTCCGGCAAGACACTGATCCAAGCTAATCATAGACACGAAGAGACGCAGCGCCAAGATGAGGATGCCTTGAGAAGCCATGGAAACTATCTCTTAGATCCAAGAGCAGAAGGAAAAGTCTCTTGTTTTTTAGTATATAGGCAGCAGGTTCTGTGTATTTATAGATGACTACCACAGAGAGGTGTTTGCATTTCCTTGTTCCTTCTGAAGTTATTTCGAAATGGAAGCTTGTCCATTCATGGTTAGTCATTCTATTTGGTGAATTTCGAGAATGATTAAATCTGGACATTTTGATAATGAGATATTGTGGTTGGTAAGAAATTAAGGCAGACAGCCTTAGACCGCAAGGAAAAATATTTATCTTGATGTTCTTCAGCAGAATAAGTTAGAGTTGGTGAAAAGGTAATCCGTTTTTGATGGGCTGTTTTTCGGGATAAACTCGAGCAACTTAGTTTTATTCTCTGTGTCGCTCCAACTGTGAACTGAAAATTTTGATGGCCGAAACAGCTGGAATTGATTAAACCAGCTAACGATGTTCATGGGGAGGAGATCTTCGTACAAGGACCTATCTTGAATGAGAAGGATTCAGAAAGTGGAAACGGGGATGAAAAGAGCGGGAAAATTTCTTATAGAGATCGGGACAGGGACGTGGACTGTAGGTCCTCCTACAAACCCGGCTCCGACCCCTCTCGTTGGTTCTTGAAAGTTCAGGCCTCTTCGAGACATAGTTTAGGTTGTTTATGTTGGAATTCTATAGAGTTCTCGTTCTCGATTGGTTTTTTCTTTATTTATGTAAGAAAATTAATTTACAATGGATGTGATACGGTCTTTCCCCAATTTATCCCCATGGGGGAACATCATATCACAAGTGGGTAGGATAGAGTCTTCTCACTTGGAGGTCCTTGCACGGATCCAAAGGGGTGTGTTTGTTTTAGAATATGAGGCAATTGGTACTGGAACTATGATTTTAGGTCAAACCTATGGTAAGGACCATATGTAGTTCTCTATTTGATTTGTACTTGAAATTGATACTTGGAATCATGATTATGCACTTAATTCGCTCTTAGACATATTACTTGAGTTCCGACTTTGTACTTTTGCGTTCCTTTAAAATTTCGGCATAGTTTCTCCTTACTCGAAGGCAATTTTCGGGTGTTGGGCATTTATAACAATAAGCATATCAACAACTTAACTTATATTCATCATTTAAAAATAGAATAAAAGTATATTAAAAATAAATCAGCCATAAGAAAAAAGAATATACTCCAAAGTGACGACATTCACAATTATTTCAAGTACAATCTGTTTGAACTTTTTCTTCTACAAAAATTTCACTATAGTCTCCCCTTGCCTGAAGACAACTATCACTTACAAGAGAGTTACAATACATATATATCATATAAAGAAGATAATACAAATATATTTAAAGCATCTTTTAAGTCCACGATAACTTTGAAGATAAAAATAGACTTCCTACACCTGGACAGAAAGACCATGTGAAATATATAACTAACCTAATAACGAACCAATTACAACTTATGTCCATAACAAAATAAATTAAACTACAACTTTAAGTCCAAAATAAGGAAAGTATCAACCATTATATCATGTGAAGCCTTCATCTCTAATTGATATCTTTCGTACATCAAACTATTCAATAGGAAAGTTAGTAATAAAGAAGACAAAATCACAATAATATCGAATAATATGAAAGTAGCACAACAAACATTGAAAACACTAAACTTGTTAACATAATTACTGAGTAGGGACCAATTTTTATTATCTTATTCTATTAGAAGTCGCAATGGTTAGCCAATGCCTGGACATCAACAACATATGGAAGCCACACCTTGACAATTTAATTTACAGTTTAAACTATTAGCACTCTTGATTATTCTTCAACATCCTTCATGCTAGTATCTATAGCTTCTAAAACACACATATTTAGATACATATACGGAGATATCATATGAGAGGGTATACATGTAGTTAAAGGGATATGATATGTGTATGTGTGCGTGCATGCGTGTGTCAAAGGGATATGATGCTACTTTTTTCAATAATCAAATTGTTCATAAGTAGATATAACATAAACTATTCCTATTATTTCATACAAAAGCCCAACACAAATTATTCAATTATGCAAGTTATTTTACGTGTTTGATGAACAACTTATTGAAATCAAACACTCACAAGAAGTCCGCACATATATTATAAATATAAAAAACAGAAGAGTGTTTGAAAGAAACAAAAAAGTACGAAGCCTCTATCAAAGCAAAAGGAGAAAATGTGACAATTTGTCCATAGACATTATTTCGTTGATTCATCTCCAATTTATTCATGTAAAGGTAGAACAACCTAAAGTAGGCTTAAGAAACAATGGTCGACCTGATAACACATGCTCTTATGAAACGATAAAATGGCTGCACAACATGTAATAACATTTCTTTCTTTTAATGGAAATTATAATAACTTTGCCTTTTAACCTGTTCTTATATGTGTTTTCCAGTCTGATGAAACAAATAACGTTTGTTGGTGATAAAGCAATACATACTATGAATTGGCTGAAACTTGATTTGGTTTGCATTTCTGTGAGAAATTGATTGGATCACAAATTTGGCAAAATTTATTTGCATTCTATTAAGCAGTATACATCAACAAGCATGATGGATGTCCTATTTGGTTTACTTTGTATGGAACATAATGCAAATTTTTAGCATGGATGTAGCTATAGTCTCAAAATTAAAATAATCTCTTAATTTTGTTATTATTGCACCATGATGACCGTTTCAATATAGGTTAGAAGAAATAAAGTATGTGTCATATTGCTTGAAAAATAGTGCAGATTGTTTTTCAAGCAATTCATCGAACACGTAAAATGCAGAAAATGAAATACACAAAAAAAAATTCAAAATAGAGGAAGGGAAGAAGAAGAAAAAGTAAATGAAGAAGAGGGAGGAGGGAGGAGGGGAAAGGAAAAGAGAGAAAAAGAAGAAGAAAATTGAGGTTTGACGAAGAAGAAGAAAACAAAAACAAGTGAATAAGAGTGAGAGATGAGGAAGAAGAGGGAAACCATTGCCCGTACCTTGCACTTGGGTACGATGGATGAAAAGGGAGCACCACCGGTTGGATAAAGTATCTTTGAGAGAGAGAGTCAAGAAGAAGAGAAGGAAGAAGAGGAAGGGAAGCACTTGGGTACGACACCGGTTGGAGAAAGCATCGTGTGAGACCGAGTCGACGGATATAAAAAGAGAGCAGTTCCAAATTTCGCTCTTCATGCTCACCCCTTCATATGGACCACTTTTTAAGTGAAATCTCGCCTATGAAACTGTAGTTTCATAGCCCTCTTGTATTCCTTGTTTGATTCGGGATGTGGACCTAGTACCATAGTTTCTAAAATTGAAGGTCCGAACCGTGAATCAAACACCCCCAAAGAATGCGGGGTTGAGAACGGGGCCTTCTTTTAGAAATTGATCAGGTTCTACCGGAACCGGAAGGCACTAAATCAATCAACTGGTTCAGCCGGAGCTGAGTGGCATCCCTCCATGGAGAGCTTCGAGCTTCAAACTGTTTCGAACCTTTTGCAGATGGAAGGACCTGAAGCCTCTGTCAAAGGAATGCTTTAGTTGAGCAAAGTGAAGCCCTGCGAGGCTGTTCATGGCTTGCCCAACAACTCAAGGTCTTTCTTGCTCATGTTCTGCTCGTTAGCTCGTCTAGCCGAGCCAAACATCAACTGAACATGAGTCAAGAGTCCCTCGATTGATCACAAAACTTTGAGTAGATTATTTAATTTCTTAATTATATTGTAAGTCCAATTCTTTTCCACACATTTCTAGTAAAACTGAAAGATTCGGTCATATAATTACATTATAGTAACCAATTAATTGGGATAACATGGTTTTCTAATATGCGTATATTTAAACTTTCAATGGTGAGGAGTTTGACTCTCATAGGGTGCATGTACGGGCGTTAGGTTTCGGCCTCTTCTTGTAACAAAAAAAAAATACAATGGAAAATTTTCCGAGCTAGCTCCTCATCCGAAATAAACTGGATATGCCGTTAGCTATAGGTTTCACATAAACAAGAACGTCTCAAATATGTTGAGGCCTAAATCGATACTTCAGAATTTAAAATTTGGGGCCTAAGTCTAAAAGTTTAGGGGCTTTGTGAAGCCTTCAAAATTGATACTATAACGAGTTTAACTTGTGGGGATTAACATGATTGCTGAGTGACCTTGCCCACGAGCGACCCATGCACGTAAAAGCATTGGCAAATAAAGGATTCAAGTCTTTATACATGCAAATTAATGCCAAAGGATTATATAACCAAGGACATGAAACATGACGCTAAAAGCAACACACAGCTTTCTGCAAAGCGTCGACGTACTCATGTTACAGACAATACAAACTGACCACAAAAGAATTCTAGAAGACGAGAAAAGCAATCAAACATGAAAATGTCCCACGAGCTCCATCAAATCTCTACAGGAGGGAGTCCACCAGTAATGAAGTTGAGAAAATGAAACGCATGTACCATCGCCAAACGAAGAAAGCTGGTTATTTCATAGAATAGGTAGAAATTTATTCACTATGGTTAATATTTAACTAAGATCATGGGACAGTTGGCTTAGAAAATGTGGGAAACTCAGGTAAGGTTGGCTTTGGGAAGGTGGGCAACTCAGGCAAAGATGGCTTGGGTAAGGTGGGGATCTTAGGGATAGTTTGCTTCGGAATAGTGGGAAATTCCGGGATAGTTGACTTCGGAATAGTAGGAAATTCCGGGAGAGTTGGCTTAGGAATAGTGGGGAATTCCGGGAGAGTCGGCTTCGGGATAGTGGAAAATTCAGGTTTAGGGATCTCAGGAAGATGGGGAATAGTTGGAAAAGAGGGAAATTCAGGCTTCGGGATGGCCGGGAAAGTGGGTACGTGCGGGGTGTCATGATCTGGTGCCGTGTCTTCCAAAAGGTAGCGTCCAGCAAAACACTGGTTGAAACTTAGCATGGATACAGAGAGAAGCACTGCTAAGAAGAGAAAGCCTAGAGAAGCCATTGAAGGACACTGCTTTCAGATACAAAGCTGCTGAAATATCTGTTGTTTTTTAGTGGAATAGCGGTTTGGTATGGGTATTTATAGAGGATTTCAGTGGCATGTGAGCTCAGGATTCTTTCTAATTTGTTGAAATTATATGAAAATCGATGCCAAAGTTGATCATCTACTTCTTTGGATTGATATGTGCCTACGTGATTGAATGCCATGAGCGTATACGTATGTCATAACAAAGTAAACCCACCGTTTACCAAACACAACTACTGCGCTGCATTAAGCCAAAAGGTCAAATTCTTGCCTCACAATGCAAAACTAGGGGATGGGCGTGTCAGGTTTGTGTTGGAGCCTCGGTAGCAGATGCCCCCCAATCAGATCGTGGGTAATCTCGTTCAGGTTCCTACCCAAGTGGCCGATTGTGGGTACCCTAGTGTTTGTATGTAAGCATATAATTAATACTGAATCCAACTGAACTTGTAATATATCAGGTTTTATGTCTATCAAACTTTAGCAAATGGGATTCAGGTTACACATATATTATGTGTATATGTAATATATATATGTATACATATGTGGATATATACATAAAGAGAGAGTGGTACATGTTCAACAAATGGATTCAGGTTATATAGAGAGAATAATATATGTTCAAACTCATTGATACTCAAATGTACTCAAACATTCCACGGTTCTAATGTACTCAAACATTCCACGGTTCTATGGATGTGATCAATCATAGAGATTTGAATTTAAAAAATAAAATGAATCATTATACTTTTCATATCTTGTATTTAATACACAACAATATATTTCACTTTTTTAGCTCAAATCTCTACTTTTGATCTTTTCAATAAAAAATTGGAAACCTTTGAGTGGATTTAAGGAACAGACCCTCCCTTTCTTTCTTTCTCTCTCTCTCTCTCTCTCTCTCTCTCTCTATATATATATATATATATATATATATATATATGAAAGGCGAGCTTCGCCTACTGTTAATCTACTGTGAGTGCAATATACCCCCAAGTCTAGACACGGGCACACTCACATGCACAGGCACAATTGTTTAGACGCCATAAGTATGTACATAATTCCAGAAGCTTCAAAAGACATTCAACGACATCTTTTGCTCTAGCAATTTCTCTCTCTATATAAATATAGAATATAGAGAGTAATTGGATCCACCACACTATTCATTGTCCACTCATTGTTTTTAGGTGGCTTGAGTATAATAACGATATTCTCATACTTTTTAAAATTCTTTTGATGAACATCTTATAATTGAGCAGGATCCAATTTCCCACAGATTCTACCGTGGGCTATGCTTTCTATCAGTTTCCAAATTTTGTTTAGGGTAGATGCCCACCTAAGGTCAATTTAAGATCCACCACTGTCCCTGCGAACAACAAACATTTATTAAAATTTATCAGAGCCCAGTCGTGGGGTTTGCAATCCAACAAGTACGCGGAACGACGACAAATATACAAGAACGTTTGACGCTGAAATAGTCGAAGCAAATGGATCGAAGTAGGAGTATAAAAATGCAACTTTTCTATATTAACATGTCACTAGTACAAATCCAAGTATTTTCCGTGGTTGTGAAAATGGTATTCTTGGTAGTTCAAATCACCGGAAATGTCCTTTCTAGCAGTTAGGACTCTCACGAATAGCTTAACTATTGAAAAAATTTGTCGAGAAAATATATGTTGAAAAAAGTAGCAATAACCCTTAAAAACAAGAATAAAATTACCTAAAATATTGTTTTATCTCTTAACTATTAAGAAAAATCATTTTCAAAAAATCTTCGAACCATTGAAAATGTTTGAAAAAACTGTCAAAAATAAATTTTCGATACGAGAAATATTTTGTCGAAAATAAAGAAACCACCGATGAATATAACCAGGGAAAAAAGAGAAGACAGCCACACACTCGTTGCAAATCAACGTCAAGGGCTACACAATGCCAGTGCTCGTAGAGAATGCATGATACATAATATATATATATATATATATATATATATATATATATATATATATATATATATATATATATATATAGAGAGAGAGAGAGAGAGAGAGAGAGAGAGAGAGAGAGAGAGAGAGAATGCTAGTACTCGTGCCATCGCCGGAAGCCGTTGGGTGACAGAAACCAAAAGAAAAGTCTTGGTTTTGTGCCGTACGTCTTCAACTTCTTGGATGGAACGCATCGAGGTTCTTTGAAGCCTAGCTTTACAGAGGTTATTCGTAGAATCTGGCACTATTAATTGTCAGGTTAATGAAAATCTCAATCCACGTAATATATCCAACTACATCGTCGGTTTCGAACTAGTTTCGGTTTGAGTCTGAAAACAGTATTTTTATTTAAAAAGTTAAAAATATAAAAAAATAAAAAATAAAACTGACGGTTTAGAATCACCTATTCTGGTTTGGTTTAGATTCCAGTTTTATAAAAGGTGACTGAATCGAGTGATCCTCCTTCTGAGATGGATTCTTGTTGAAACTGCCGGACCGATTAGAAACCGGCCACCGGCCATGACTACAGCCAGAAATGGCGAAGTGTCCAGATTAGAGGTCTCCTCGTGCGCGCGCACACACACACACATGGTAGGTAATTGCATTACATATGACACTGACAAATCCCATAAATATCCGATACTTTATACATCCGAAGTTCAAATGATTCCATCACAAGGTACATGAAATATGCGGCAGAAATCGACACTAGAAGCCATCTGCCTACGCACCAAGTCATGGCAAATGACCACAACAAGTCTCTAAAAGAAAAAAAATCCAATCAAAGACTGACAAATCTCACAAGCTCCATCATATCTTCAAAGAAAGTCCACCAATGCAGAGAAGTTCTTAAAAATGAGATACAGGCCCATAGCAAATGAAGCAGGCTTATTCATACTCGAATCGTTAAACATTTGCTCGTGTGGTTGGGTGCGCAAGATCATGGGACAGTTGGCTTAGGCACGGAAGGAATCTCCGGGAAAGTTGGCTTGGGAAATGTGGGCAACTCAGGCAGTTTAGGCTTGGGAATTGTGGGAAATTCTGGGAGAGTTGGTTTCGGAATATTGGGGAGTTCCGGGAAAGTTGGCTTCGGGATGGTGGGGAATTCTGGAAAAGTTGGCTTCGGGAACGAGGGAAATTCAGGTTTAGGAATCTCCGGGAAATGGAGAATTGTTGGAAAAGTGGGAATTTCAGGCTTGGGAAACTCAGGGATGGTAGGAAAAGAGGGTCCGTGCGGGATGTCATGTTCTGGTTCCTTGTCTTCCAAAAGATAGCGCCCAGCAAGACACTGATGAAAGCTTAGCATGGACACAGAGAGAAGCATTGCTGAGAAGAGAAAACCTCGAGAAGCCATGGACTCACACTGTGGTTTAGATTCAAGAGCAGAAAGATCTGTTGTTTCTTGAGTTGATAGGCAGCTTCATATGTGTATTTAATAGATTAGATTACCAGTATACGAGCATAGTCTTATTTGATCCTTGAAGCAATAAAGAAATGGGAGTTGTCAAGGTTGGCCATCTTCTTGTTTGAATTTGATATAGGCTCTCTACGTTGTTGAGTGACATAATAAAGTTAATCAAGAGTTTACCAAAGCAACTATTTCATTGGTGCACATCGAAATCTAATTGGTCATCTTCTTTATGAAGTAGGGATAACATATATATCTTCGTATCGAAATCTTAACACCCCACAAGTATTAAAATATTTCTTTCCTTTAACTTCTCTATTACATTTGAGTGATAAATATACATTGAGGTTCAATTAGGTTGTCAAGTTTAGGCAGGGGATGCCCTTTACTTTCATACTTAATAAGGGTGTCACATTCTTTCTAAGTATATTGTGGGTCATACACCTTATCAATACAATCACTTTACTTTTATTCAAGTTTCCTTATTCCTTTTCATTCGACCTTTTCTTGCAAACATCAGTTTTATGAACCACTGCAATCTTAGTGAAAATTTTCTTAGTTGAGACAATTAGGCAACGGTCTCGAGTGTCGATTCTGTTGAGTGATTTCAATGCTCAGAGCGTGACACTAGCACCCTCTCTCTATGTAGAAGGCATCTGATTCAAACTGAGTTGAGTTGGGTCAGACCACCCTAATTAAATATATGTATTTTATAAGAAAAACCATTTCAATTCATTTAATCCCAAATAGGACCACCTTCCCGTCTCCCATAGGCAGAGTATAATATAGGAAGCTGGCTTAATTTTCTGATACAATTTAGTGGTGCTCTTCACTTGTATTCATCTTTGATTTTGGATCGATTCCAATATAAGATTCAAATGATAAGATGCAATATGAAGAGGGTGAAAAAACTTTCAACTGCAACTGTCATCTATGATAGTATTTCTACCATGCATTAAAACGTTTATTTATCCCTTATATTCCCTTCCAGCTAATAATGTCTATGACTTGATCAAATGTATTAAGATATGTAAATTCCAGTTCAGGTGCACCTAAAGCATCAATGACAGGACACTCTAACGCCGTTACTGCTGGTGGGGAGTTCGACTCCCAAAGGGTGCATGGGGTCGGTGTTTTAGGATTCGGCCTCCTCTTGTAACAAAAAGAAATTGAGTTCAGCTTCTAGTTGCAAGAATTCGATTCCAAATCTAAATCCACGAGCGTAAGCCTACTAAATTTACCTTACTAGATCTGATTATTTTAATCTAGATTATGATTCTACTTATATTTGAATATGACAGATTGTCATTAATTTCTAGACACTTGCTCATTACTCTACCTGGATTTGACATCTAGTTGAGTATAACAAGTGCTTTCCACTCACATGCCTGGACATTCTGGTATGCTAATCTCCGATCAATATTCCAGTGCAAAGACGGGCTTTTCCACAGCTTGGGTGGTTTTTTTGACCGGGAAAGGGCTTGGCATGCTGGGTTTCTGCAGGACAAACACAGTTACAGTTCAATTCGTTCTTGATATGTAAACGCTGCTGCTCATTAGTGGATTCGCTCTAGAAACGGAGAGTTTTTGTTAGATATGTTTGAAATCAAACCCTAATTGGATGAAAATGAATCACAAATGTGCATGAGTTCACCAAACAGGGTTATTATGAATTGAAACCTCTAATTATGATAATTATAACCTATACTATGTCTAAACAAAGTTATAACAGCCATCCATGATGCATGCATATATCATAAATTACGATATTAAAGTGTAAACCTCCAGTTCTGTGGTTTCAAACCAACACACATTAACACATCTTATGATATTTATTACGAGATAGTGTTAAAATGCATAATGTCTTTGTGTAAATAATCTTACATAAACATCTTCATTATTTGATTTTTGAGATCAATGGTAGAGATCTTAATTAAAAGTATCATTGTACTAAAGTATTTTTATATTTTGCATTGCATACACAAATAGTAATTTTAAGTCAAATCTCCATTGTTAATTTAAAAGATTACAACAACAACTAAGTCTTTTCCCATACTAAATGGGGTCGGCTAATTGTTAATCTTAAAGATTGAATGGTGAAAATGGTTATGCAAGATTATGCACTCAAATACATTATATATTTAGGACTAATCTTATTTATAACCCATACTATGTCTAAGCCAAGACATATAAATCATCTAACCCTCCTCCAACACCTTCATCACTCTATCTATGAGGGTCAAAAAATATCAATTTCTATGACAGTATAAGCGAAAACATATTAATGGTCGGACACCCAAGGAGCCTATAAATCTATAGAGATCCACACAATAAATCTATAGAGATCCACACAAAATCTAGACATGTATAGATTATAATTATACAATGTTAGGTTTCAAATATCCCATTTCCATATAATCCTTTATTCATGTATTTACATCTGACCCACAAGTTATATAGAATAAGAAATCACATTTTCTATCACATGCATGAATATCAAAACATGCTCACTTATCAATTACGTTATGAATAGGTGAACTTCCAACGCAAGTCAAATAACCTCATTTTCTAATACAATTAAAGAAGTATTAATAAAATAAGACAAAATTCACAAAAGTACCATGTGGTATGGTCATTTTTCATTTTCATCCTTCTAGTTTGAAAATGTCTTTAAGCCACCATATGATTTTCAACATTTATCAAATTATTGACAAATGCCTAACTTTTTCTGGTATATCATATCAATTACCGTATCACCTACGATATCAGTTTATATTAGTTGATTAAGATGTCACGTTAAGTCATGTTATTCATCACATCAATACATATTTATTATTATACTTAAATATTAATTATTAATAATTTTAAATATTAACAAATACAAGTATTCTTTAATATTACTAATAATTGTATATTGAATTTAATAATATTAAGGTCATACTAAAATTTAATTTAATATTTAATAATAATGACCCAGCAACCACATCACCCCAAGTACGTGAATCTATATTCTAGTGTCATTTTTTGGTGATGCCGTTAGTACATTTCGGCTACTTTATAAACACATGAATAAACAATAATGTGGAAATGGGATATTTGAAACCTAAAGTCGAAAATTACACCTTGGTGTGGTGTTAGCAGTCACGACTAACTTAAATTGGTGTTGTTGGGTAACCCATGCCAACCATCAGCTTTATTTTACTTTGTACAACAAGGAGTCCGAAGCGAGTGCATGCCCAGGATATCGAACTCATGACCTTCAACTTATAAGCGAACCCCGAGCCACACGAGTTATTGCTCTTTGTGCTCCCAAACTTAGCTTTGACATTTTAATATGATGCACTCAAATTTAGTCTTGCAAATTCATTTTGGGTGTCATTTATCCAGACAGCCCTAAGTAGAAGTGGGTTCTTGTTGGGATAAGATTTAAACATCATTCTAGTCAAATATGCCATTCAGCATTATTGCAATTGGGTAATGTGGTGGACCCATTGAGTAGTTTGGATCATTTGGGAAAGATTGTTGATATGTAGCTAACTAGATTGGCATCTTACCAGACGGTAGACGGTCTCTATCCGGACCCGCCAGTCTTGGTTTTTAAGTCCGAAATCACTTCGAACCGGTCAAAATCATCAAAAGAACTTTGAAATTTTAGGGAAAAAATATGAAACCGGTGGTTGAGACCTTCGGTTTTGGTTCTGACCCAGTTCAGTTTCGGTTGGAACGTCCGGTTCGGTTCCAAACCGGCCATGTGAGTAGCAGGTCGATACATTGACATTGAATCAAGTTGTATTCGATATGAATCGGGCAAACCAAAATTCTTTGGGTCTCCATCAATCACAAAGTTGACATACTAAGGTGTGGTACTAGTAAACATCATGACACTGGGGTGTAGAAACTAGGACCTTGTTGAACCCACAGTTTTCTTGAAAGAGGACAAGAGCAAACGCTTTCATATTTTTCGGGGTGGCAATTTCATGTTCGTGTCCATACCAAGTCAATCGAAAACATTCCAACTTTTCTCGTCCCACTCGACCCGGACACGAAAAGTAAAGAGGGAAGGGAAACTAAAGACAATCCAGTTTTTGAGATGGAGAATGCGGAGCTGTACACCCCGAGGCTCCCACGAGGCGCCAAAGAAAGTATGCAGACTTCGTCGCGCGGGCTCATAGACAGACCACTGGAATCCATACCCTTGCAGAAGTGAGGGTGAGTAGAAAGACAATGACAAGGAAATCGCGGAATTGCTGGTTCTCAGTCGTGTTAAATGGCGTGGTGGGTGGCTTCTTCAAATCTTCCCGTGGGAGATAGAGGCATCGGAAGAAGACCTTGATTTGGGTTTGTTATGTGTCGGCATGTGCCCACCACGATTTCACGAGCTAGGTGGTGGTATGACCCGAGTCCGGTCTGACATGAATATGTGTGTGTGTGTGTGTGTGTGTGTGTGTGTGTGTGTGTGAGAGAGAGAGAGAGAGAGTACCCCACCTGAAGAGGCCCTAGCCACTACTCCGCGCTTGTCCATTTTTCTCTCTCCTCCCGAATCTTGAAGGTTCTTATGGAACATTTGTTGAAATTTAAAACAAGAGGCCTGAAGTTGAACAAATTGAAAACAGCCTGTATTTTAATTGCATTTCACTTTTCCTAGTTATTTTCACGAACGACATGAATTTTTTCGTGTCACTATCGAAAATGACACGAAGTATCATGCATCCTGACGAGCACGGATATTTCATATCGTGTACGTCCGGCTCTTGTCGTGTTGTACATTGCCCGCCCTCCTTTGGTTGGCAACACAAGCCTAGTAGCAGAATGGACCCTACAGTAATGGGACACTAAACCCATTTTGAGGTAGACACGGAACCAAAAGATGTCCTTTGATTCCCAGTAGAATACCAACGTCCACTACCGACTGAAGCATTGAAAAGCAGTCTGAACACAGAGAGCCAACAAACCAGCATTCACAATGCAGAAACGAGTGATAAACTTTGTCCTCTTCAAATCATGCAATGAATACAACAAATGAAGGAAGAACCCACAACGTGGTGTACAAACTAGTGCTCCGTTTTCTTGGTGCCTCTCAAGTCTTAGCTTCTCCGATACAAGTATTCGTTCCACAGCAATCTTTTCATTCTCTTTACTGATTTCGTGCAATTCAAGCCATGAAGAAGGTCGTCCTTCTCTTATTCTTGTTGTCAATCTGCTTTCCAGTTTTGTCTCAATCGTCAAAACGAATTGCTGATGTCCAAGCTCTCATTGAACTCAAGAACTCGATCACTGAAGACCCATTGGGCTCTCTCTCAGACTGGACACACACCAAAAGTTACTGCAATTGGTCAGGCATTTCTTGTGATCCTTCTGGACATTTTGTGATTTCCATCTCTCTCACACAAATGCAACTCAAAGGAACCATTTCACCGTTTATAGGTAACATCTCGACGCTCCAAACACTGGACTTGAGTTTAAACTCCTTCACAGGCAGCATCCCGTTGGAGTTAGGCTTCAGTTCCCAGCTCATTTCACTCTCTCTCTCTTCAAACTCCCTAACTGGTAACCTTCCCTCTGAGCTTGGACGCCTTCAAAACCTCCAAGCTCTTGATCTCTCAAATAATTTCTTGAGTGGGAGGATTCCTGTTAGTATCGGCAACTCTTCAGCCTTAAATATGCTCTATCTCGGGTCGAACAACCTCACTGGTGTGATACCACCTGAGCTATTTCTTCTTCCGGGTATTCTGGCTATTGATTTGAGCCGTAACTTGCTCAATGGAAGCATTCCTGGAAGCTTAAACAACTGCTCTTCTTTAATTGGTATCAGACTTGATACCAACAGTCTTACAGGTCAGATTCCTCAGGAACTAGACCGCCTTCCGAAACTTCAGATTTTCAGAGTGGCGGAGAATTTCTTGCATGGGAGCATTCCTGACAGCATCTCCAACTGCTCAGCCTTGAGACTCCTTACCCTTGCAGCAAACAATCTTACTGGTATGATTCCTTTGAGCATTGGGAATTTAAGTAATCTTCAATTTTTCACTGCTTCTGGTAACATGATAGAGGGTCCTATTCCTGCTTCAATTGGTAATGCGAAGCAATTGCAAACTCTAGACTTGAGCAATAACAAGCTGAGTGGCGTCCTACCTTCTGAAATGGGAAACCTTCAGAATCTTGAATTGCTTCAGCTATCTGGGAACTTGTTCACCGGAAAAATTCCGGCCGAGCTTGGAAACTGTAAGAATTTGACTCTTTTGGCCCTTTATGAGAATCGGTTAGAGGGGAGCATACCCAGTGAGATAGGTAGTCTGATCAATTTGCAAAGCTTGCACATGTACAAGAACAAGTTGTCCGGGCAGATCCCTCCATCTATTTCATTTTGTATGTCCTTAAGGAGATTAGGTCTTTCAGAGAACAACCTAACAGGTTCAGTCCCACCACAGCTGGGATCCCTAATATCACTCGAGTTCCTGAACTTGCATATAAACAAATTAACTGGTACAATACCTTCAACTATTACCAATTTGAGGAACCTTACCTTTCTCGCGATTGGCTTTAACCTTTTAAAAGGGGAACTCATGCCAAACATTGGTCAGTTGTATAACTTAGTGCAACTCAATTTGGCTGGTAACCAACTAGAGGGACCTATCCCTTCCACTATCGCAAACTGCACAAAGTTGGAACATGTGGGTTTGGCTTTCAATAAAATTTCTGGGAGACTGCCTGTTGGTTTTGGTAATATGAAGAATCTAAAGTTCCTTGCAGTTCAGGGCCAAATGTACGGGGAGATCCCAGAGGATCTATATAACTGCACTGAACTTCATACTCTGGACATTACATTCAATAATTTCAGTGGACCACTAAATCCACAATTTGGAAAATTAGTCAATCTTAAATTGTTCAAGGCAGCTTATAACTCCTTTACGGGAAACATTCCAATGCAGATTGGAAACATGAGCAACTTGCTCGCTGTAGAACTTGGCTATAATAAGCTGAGTGGTCGAATTCCAGATGAGATTGGCTTCCTCTTTAATTTGCAGGAGCTTGATGTTAATGGAAATGCTCTCGAAGGTGTTATCCCTGAGGAAGTCTTCCAAATTAGACAGTTATCGTACCTTTCACTGGGTAATAACAAGTTTCATGGTTCTATTCCTGAATCAATATCCAATCTTCAGTGGCTAACAGAACTGCATCTAAATGGAAATATGCTTAATGACAGTCTTCCTTTAGGGATGAAATCGCTTGTCAGGCTCATATTCTTGGACCTATCAGATAATGGACTGTCGGGAATCATTCCACCTGCTGTGGTATCATCTCTGAAGTCCATGCAAAAATCCCTCAATCTATCACACAATCTATTTTCGGGTCCACTGCCACCCGAAATAGGAGGATTGTCAATGATTCAGTCCATTGACATCTCACACAATAACTTGTCTGGCAGTATCCCCCCATCAATTGAGAGTTGCAAAAGTCTTGTGACATTCAATTTATCCAACAACATGCTAAATGGTCCAATTCCAGATAACATTTTTTCTGATCAGAGTTCCCTTGAAAATTTAGACTTCTCAAACAATAGATTGCAAGGTGAAATACCAGAGAAGATAGGGACCCTGAAATCACTCAAGATTCTTGATCTTTCAGTTAACAATCTCAAAGGAAGTATTCCTGTGAGTTTAGGCAATTTAACCAGCCTTACGCACCTCAACCTTTCCCTCAATCATCTCGAAGGCCCCATTCCTCAAGTGGGCATACTTCAAACACTAAACGCATCACAGTTAGCAGGAAATACTGGCCTATGTGGAGCAGAGTTTCTCAAACCTTGTGATCAAAGATATTCCAGGAAGGTCACCAGAAGAACGTTTCTCATAATTATTGTTTCTTGTGCCATATTAGTTTTAGCTCTCTTATCTGCAATTCTGTTCATACTAAGAAGCATTAGACTGCAGCAAATTCACAAGAATCAACAGGCGCCAATTTCTTTGCCAGAGACCCTCAAAAGGTACAGTCGGAATGAGTTAGAGATAGCTACTGACAATTTTGATACCATTCATGTAATCGGAAGTAGCAGCTTGAGCACGGTTTATAGAGGAACGCTTCAAGATGGAAAGGTGGTAGCCATTAAAAAATTGAATCAGCAGTTCAATGATGTACCAGAACAGAGTTTTATGAGAGAGTTGAACATTCTGAGCCAACTGAGGCACCGGAATCTGGTGAAGATACTAGGATATGCATGGGAAAGTTGCAAGATTAAAGCCTTGGTATTGGAATTCATGGAAAATGGAAGCTTGGAGGATGCTATACATGGGTCGGTAATTGATGAAAATAGAATTTGGGATTTAGTAGAAAGATTAGATGTGATCATTTGTATAGCAAATGCACTGGCCCATCTGCATAATGGCCATGATTATCCTATAATTCATTGTGATATTAAACCTTCAAATGTTTTGTTGGATAAGGACTGGGTTGCACATGTCAGCGACTTTGGAACATCTAGGATTTTGGGAGTTCATCTTCGAGAAGGCAACAGCCTCTCTTCTGCTTCATCTGCATTTCAGGGCACCATTGGTTACATGGCACCAGGTATTTTTCTTTATAACCTCACTCCTTTGCAACTGATATCTTAGTAGTCAAGAACTTTCGGAGTCTCATTTAAAGAGGTGGAAAGTTTATCAAGAAACAATTTAAATGTAAGATTCAAATTTTGGCTTTGTAAAACGTGTAGAATATTAGTGCTCTTTCAACCACTTCTCAATTTTCATACTCATACTTTTCAACCAATTTCAAGCTCTTTCTTTGTCCTAAAATATAGGAATAGTTTGTTGATATTGATTCGTTTTTGTTTGATAATAATGATTTGAGCAAGGGAAACTCGAGTCAACTACCTACTAAGAGTTCCATAGATCGCTGACTCACTCAGCCGCAGACCTGTGGGAACATAAGATGCTGTTGGATGCATGGTCATATGCAATTCAATAATGATTTGCAAGAGTTCCAGTCCATGTGGATTCTAGTAGACCTCTCTTCATCGTCACCTCAGTTGAAGTCCACATTCTCACAACTTTTTTTTATGGTTTTTGATAACACAGAATTTGCATATATGAGAAGGGTGACAACGAAGGTCGATGTCTTTAGCTTCGGCATAATTATAATAGAGTTCTTGACAAAGAAAAGGCCTACTGACACCATTCTATCAGAGAATCAAGAAGCTGTCACTCTGCAACAATGGGTTGCAACTGCCCTTGCCCACGGATCCAATGCTGTCATGGCCATAATAGACAAACAGCTCATCGATCACGAATTTAAGGTAATGGAGGAAAAGAAGATCATCATGCTCTTAGATTTAGCTTCGTCCTGTGCTCAGCAGATCCCTGAAGATCGACCAGACATGGATGCAGTTCTGTCATCACTAATGAAAATCAAGGAGATGAAAGAAGCAAATGCATAGTGCATGCACAAGGCGCCACAGCTCCCCTGTTTAGGGGGTGAATTCAAAAGAACCTTCGAGTTGCAGGTTGAGAGTTTGATCCCACGGGTATGCATATCTGGTAGGAATCAACCTAACCCCAGCCTGCATATCAAAGAAAGAATTCATAGCACACACTATATTGCTCTTTTCTTACTCTATTCAATTGTTTCTTGATTATATCTGACTAAAAGGTCATAATACTTGTCTATACAGGGAATTATGATCTTCATTTGTATTGCACAAAGCCAAGAAAATCCTACTCTCTCTAACAATTGGACATATTGTTAAGATTATTAAAGGATGAAGCGTCTTGTTAGCAATGAGGATTGTAATACATCATTTGTACTTGATGATGGTTTTAGTCATTAAACAAAATGGTATTGGGCATCTGTTTTTATCACAGACAGTCCAGTGTCAGTTTTACAAGCAGCTGGATTGCAATTTTTTGAGAAAACTTCATCAAATCCACTGTCAACTTAAAAGGACATGAAACTTACGAAGGACAGGAGTTCGATCGTCGGGGAGTGCATATTTGTTAATGTTTCAACCCAGCTTGCTAATTTATAAAATAAATGAGAGAAGGCTGGATGCTTTCTATTGGATGACAAGGGCAGCCAAGAAATTCCCAGGAAATGCCTCTCCTGCCGGGATGTGTTTATGTTACAAGCAAAAGAAAGAACCAAGACGCCCAGCATCTGGATGAAGTTATTTTGGGTGCGGATCATGCTGCTTATAATAGAGGACGGGACCAGACCCGATCCAACCCAAATAGGGGTGTTCAACGTTAGGGTTTGAGGGAAACCTGAACATCTAATTTGACTGGGTATACTAAGTGGTATGTGTTTGTGCATGTGTACGTACGGGTCAATATGGCCAGTTTTTTAGTTTTCCTGGAACCAGAATTAAACCGGGATTGGTTCGATTTTGGTTCTAGTTTAAACCATCAGTTCTGGTTCTGGTTTGAGTCTGGAATGTGTCTGTATCTGTGCATGTGTATGTATGGGTAGATATGACCAATTTCAGTTTTCTTAGAACCAGAATTAAACAAGGATTGAATCGATTTTGGTTCCGGTTAAAAAACATTGGTTCTAGTTCTGGTTTGAGTCCTAGACCACCCGAAACTGAAACCCAACCTGGTGGCACATGATTCTAAGTCTGCATTGATCTTTTCCGGTTTGAACCAACCCCTAGCCCCGTTTGGTTTTGATTAAAACCATCAGCCCAGTTCCAAACCAGTCACGTCTAAGTGGGGGGTTACATGATTCAATTGTCAAATTTCAACCACCTCACCATAAAAAAATAAAATCAATAATTTGGATTTAATTAAAAGTACTTTTAATTTTAAGAGTGTTATTGAGGTTGAAACAACCCTGTTATCCATGAGAACTAGTCCTTACGGGTCTGAATTCTGAAAAAGTAAAAACTACAATAAATTTTTAAAAACTTTAATGAAAATGGCCTTGGAACCACCAGTTCCTGGTCCAGTTCCATTGGTTCTCCTCTAGGTAGGAACTGAACCAAATCGAAGGGTTCTGCAGTTTTGGTTTGGTCCTGGTTCTAGTTCTCTTTTATCTGGTTGTGGTCAGTTCCAGAGTTGATCTGGTTCTGGGTCAACCTGCTGGGGCGGGTTCAAACTGGACAGGTTTAGGTATAGGTTTACCCGTCCCTTACCTGCCTTACTGGCATCCTTAGTAATAACCGCTGATGGCGGTGGTGAAGGTGGCATAATATTGTAATAGTGATGGTGGGTGATGGCAAGAATAGTAGTGAAGACGACAGTAGATAAGGATGGTACCTTTTCTGATGTGATGACGAGGAATGATGATGTTTTGCCGATAGTGGTGATGAAGGCAGGTGATGATGGTAGTGATCAGGCAGGATGGTGATGATCAAGGCAGATGAAAGGTCATGATAGTACAAGGGTGACTAAGCCAACAATGCGACCACCTTAAGCCTCCTGAACTGGTGGTGATCTGAGGCCAAGCATGGTGATGATCGAGGCGGTGGCATATAGTGGTCATGCTGCATGTTTGATACTAATAGTTAGAAGTGTTCAATTCCGGTTTGCTTGAAACTTAGAACTTGAACGGAACCATATCAAGATTGGTTTCAGTTCCAGTTTTGGAACTGCCGATTTCGGAACTGTTCTGGTGTGATAGGAGATATCGAAAAAAATATTTAAAGACTGATGGAGACTTAGAACCATAATCGAACTGAAGAGTTCTTTGTTTCAGTTCTGATTACTGTCGGTTACAAGGTCAGTTCAGTTCGAGTTTAAACCGTTCCAAGCCACCCATCTCTACTAATAGCAATGGTGGAAGTAGTATGATTAAGATGGCAATGAGTTTTATCACCTTCAAATCAATCGGTGTATTAGCGATGGCAGCAACTCATGAACTCACCGACCCTTCAAATCAATCGGTGGAAAAGGGAGTCCCAGAAATCCAAACCCGGAATCAAGTGAACTTAGTTTCATTTAAAATATTTAATTTGTTATCTATTTTTTTTTTTAAAAAAATACTTTGAATTGCATATATGACAAACAATGAAAAGCAATCCTCGTTTTGCAACATTGCCTACACCAAGCAACTAGGCGAGTTTAGCCAGAAGATGGCTTCATCTGGTTTATAAGCACCAGTGGTAGAGCTTGTAAATGAACCAAGCCTCTTTTAATATGGCGTGGCTCGGCACATTAGTGGCTCATCCATATCAATTTGTTAAACCATATGAGATGAACATGAGCTATGTTCAGTTCGGTCGAGCTCGGGAAAGCTGCTAAATGGCTTTCAAAGTTTTAACCTAAATCATACCCGAAAGTTAATTGTATTAGGATATTTAAGGTAGATAAAGAATCATTTCTCCTTCCAACTTTTCTACAAAGAAAGACTTTAGATAAATGAGAGGTCATTTATTTCTTCCCAAGTGTTAATAGAAAGCCATTTGTGAACATGTTCAAACAGAGGCTACTCAGCCAGGTTTATCTCATCGGATTCAACTGAGTTTCAACTGTTGTTTAAGAAAAACGTATAAATAGTGGTTGAATTGATAACGAGAGGAATCACATGGAGGGGTCCGAGATGTTCATATCCATCTTCTCCGAGCACGACGCCGAGTAGAAACGGTGTCCGAGTGAAATAACCAATATGATGAAATGCAATCGCTTGATCCTTCCCATCTTCTACAAAGTTGAGCCGCGCGATGTTCGCCATCAAATGGGGCCTTTCAAGGAACCATTTCAGAAGCACTCAGAGGAAGCCGATAGTTGCGGAGAGGCAACGCTTTGCTGTTCTGTGCAGGAAAAGAGATTGGAGGAGAAGACGGTTTCCGAATGGACGGAAGCTTTGTGTAAGGCAATCTCTAGATCTGGGTATGAAATAGGAAAGATGGTTGACGGGTAGGGTACTCTCTCTGTCCATGTGTGCATAAGAATTAAGAATCACACATGGCAAATAATGGACGGGAAACCACGACGTAGCGTGTTTTGCTCCAAGATTGTAATTTGACAAAAATAAAACGCGAGACAGTTCAGTACATACTGATCTTTTCCGCTCGTATTGAAATTCCTTGATCCATTTGGCTGTGACAGTTGGTCAGTGGCAAAACTTACATAGCATGCATTTCCACGAGAACACGTACAACTGGGCTTTCAACACAGAATAAAACAGGTCTGTGCCTGCTTTTGACACGAAAATTTATGGACACCATGCCCATGCCATCACTTTTCATGACAAAAGAGGTCACCTTTTTTATTGCGGTCCCATTTGGTTATGTTCTAGCCTCAACCTGGAAGGAAAACTGTGAAAAGATTGAAAACTAGGTTTAGAAATGATAGTTGTGCGCCGTTCAGATCTAGCAGTTCCAGTTGGTTTTAAGTCTCTCTCTCTATATATGTATATATATATATATAGTATATGTATATGTGTATATATGTATGTATATATATATACATATATATATATATATATATGTATATATATATACATATATGTGACCTGGCTGGTTCCAATTAATATACATATATATACATATATATGTATATATATATACATATATGTGACCTGGCTGGTTCCAATTACGGTTCTAGAACCACTAGTTTGAGTCCGCAACTCCTTGGAACTATCAAAAACCTTTAAAATATTTAAATTAAAAAAAACCTTTAAAAGGATTTTGGAACCTGCTGGTCTCGGGCACCGGGTCTAGTATCAATGGTTCTGGTTCCTAGCCTGGTTTGGTTCAGTCGGGCCTGCACGTTTTAAGTCTCTCTCTATATATATGTATATATATAGTATATGTATATGTGTATATATATATGTATGTATATATATGTATAACCTTTAAAAGGATTTTGGTATGTATATATGTATGTATATATATGTATATATATATGTACATATGTATATGTGTATGTATATATGTATGTATATATATGTATATGTGTACATACATATACCTTAAAAAAATTTAAATTAAAAAAAAACCTTTAAAAGGATTTTGGAACCTGCGGTTATTAACTATAACTGTTGGTTCTGGTTCTGCAGAAGGTAGAGCCAGAACCGAACCTGCTGGTCTCGGGTACCGGGTCTAGTATCAGTGGTTCTGGTTCCTAGCCTGGTTTGGTTCAGTCGGGCCTGCACGTGTGCATGTGCATGTATACACGTTAAGGAAAATGGATTGGTTCTACTCTCATGGTTCAGTTCCAACCTTCAAAAATGCGACCCGGACCACTGTCTTTTTTTCTTTTTCAGACTGAACCATACCAAAAACATACAGCAAAAGAGACCTAACCAAACCACTGGTTGCATTCCGATGCTTGGTTTAATTGGTTCCTTGAACGCCTCTATATTTTGGTGCCCCTTTCCCCTTCTTCCAAATGAAAAATTACAAGAGACTTCAGAAAGCAAATTTGTCGTAGCAAATTTATCCAGTTTGGCATACCTGCGAATGTTACAGTTGCAATTGTAAAGGAGTCCAATGAAATGAAATGAAAATCTTTGTTGATCGCTTCCTTTTGTAGATCAGTTAAACTCTTTTCTCTTGACCACTGCGGACGCTTAAAGAAATTGCCGGACTCCGAATCAGCTTCTCTTAAAGCACCTTCCCTTTTCGGCTGCAAAAACTTGAAGGGACTGCCAAATAATGCATCTCAGTGTGCCTCACTGGAGGACCTAGATCTCTTGGGTTATTCATTCTATGTGTTTAAATGGATCCATACTTATACTATATACTCTATCTGAACCTACAACCGTGTCTTTCTCATAATCACTAGTTCCATGTCCGGCTTAGTTTCAATACCGGCCGACAGACACGTCGG
Source organism: Brasenia schreberi (assembly GCA_036023115.1). Lineage (NCBI taxonomy): Eukaryota > Viridiplantae > Streptophyta > Magnoliopsida > Nymphaeales > Cabombaceae > Brasenia > Brasenia schreberi. The sequence goes on along the minus strand of JAYKKT010000078.1, from coordinate 6,394,166 downwards.
GAGGGGGAGGGGAGGCAGATTGGCGGTCAGGATGTATGTCACGAAAGCCAAGGAGTTAATGATCGAAGAAAGGATCGGTAATAGGAGACTTATCCTTGTTCCTGACGATGCCAATCATAGAAACCAAATCGACAATTTGGCCAGAGAAACGAGTTGGTTTGTTTCTGGTAGCAGAATAATTATTACTAACAGAAATAAGCAGTTATTAGCAGGCATGAAAGAGCGTCAGATATCTGAACCAAAAATACTCGACCCATGCCAAATAGTTAAACCTTTCAACTGGCATGCATTTAGAAGAGAACGCCCAGAAGATTGTTGCTACAGTTAAGTGTTTACCATTTTCAATAGAAGTTATTTTGATCGTCTTTGTTTGGGGAGAAAAATGTACGAAGTATGGGATGAATTACTGAAGAAGAACCTTAACCGTCTTCCTCCAGATGATTTTACAAGAGGCTAAAGAAAGTGAGCTACATGTGCCTCAATGCAGACGAAGAAGCCAACAATCTTCTAAGAAATCAAAATATTATGGGTGTCCGATGAGAGGCCGATTGTAGGTTGGCATTCGTCATGAAGAGGCTACTTATGGGAGGGGCATTTGGAAGTTTGGATGTCTCTCATGGGACTAAGCACATTGATGGAAGGACATTTAGATAGAGAGCCTGCAATATTTTATATACGATTTGCAGCAATGAGAAAAAGGAGAGGAAAACATGCTCAGCGCCGCTGTCTCCCAGCTGAAGATTCGACTTTCCTGTAATATGCTCTAGGACATGACATAAATTTTATTAAGTCATGCTGAACACAACTGGGACAGTTGTCCTTCATCAAAATGTATATATAGTTTAGTGTCATTAACTTGAATGAAAAGTTTTAGTTGTACATGTATTCTTAATGGCTGACTTTCTGAATGTCAATCTTGGGTAATAAAATTTCAGGATATATAGATGTTTCTCATATGTATCAAAAGATAAATGGTCCAAATGGTGGAAAAATCAGCCTGCACATTTATGAAAAATGCTTTCCAAGAGTTGAAGAGAAAAATGAAGGGTCTAAGTCTGCTCAAGACCCCATCCACCAAGCTGCTTGCGGTGCCCCGAATTGGCGGTTCCAAACCATCGGCTTTGAGAAACCAGAAGCAGGCATCGTTCTGGGCCTCTGCTCAGGACCCCATCTACTCAGCTAGACCTAGCCGGTTCTCGTACCCAGAACTATCTTTTCTAAACCATAGACTCCGGTTCTATAGGAACTAGAAACCAAAATCGAGACAGGTTTCATTTCTGTTAATGGTTTGCGTCTTAAACCATTCAAAACCGGAAACATTTTTAAATGGAAAACTTAAAAATTTCCAAAAAAATAATAAAAAAAGGTGAACCCGTGGTTTGCTACTGTCCGTTCTGAGTGTTGAGCCCTCTCTGCTGACCTCGCAGGTGTTCACTTCATCCTCGCACAGCGGATGGCTTCCAAGAAAAATAAAACAAAGGTGAGTAGGTTTTTCTGCTTCCCACAACCGATTTTCACAGGAAGGATCAGTTTTCTGTAGTTCTCAGTATGTTTCTTAGTATGCGAGTTCAGTGCACTGAATTTATAGAGGAACGCCTAACTCCATTCTCCTTGGATTTTCGGGCTGAGCTTTCCTTTATGGAGCATGTTTTATGTTTCAGTAACTGTTCCACGAAAAAGTGGCTAGATGACCGGTTTAGCCATTTTTCATAGATGTGCATGACAAGAATGGCCAATCTCTCGGCTTTACCTGAGTCTATGACAACAATCGGATGCTTTCATGGCATACTCGTTTAACATCCGTGACATAGCACTATAACTGATATATCGAGGTCACTATAAACGAACTCGAGATTGATGGATTCATCTTGCTCATTTGATAGAAATGGTGCCCTTCTGTTGATTGGACTTCTTAAGCTATGGATTGATAATTTTGGATCGAAATAAAAAATAATATTAAAAAATATGAAACCAGCAGTCTGGGTCGATCATAATCAATGAAAAAGGTTTCCCCTTCGAGCCAATCCCTCGCTATTTAAACTTTGAGAACTCTCATTACAATGATACGTACGAAACGACATGCGACACGCAATCTTGAACCGAAGCATCAAGACCGCAGCCATGCAAGGAACGTTTAAGCGGGAATAGACCACGAACAATATGTTAACCATGGAACACGCGCGGGAGACAAAGAGAGAGAAAGAGGGAGAGACCGGGGGTCCAAACTATAATAGCAGCATGCATTCGTCCACAATGGCGTGAATCAAACCCTGTTAAAGATCTTCTCCTTGATCCGATGATACAGTTTCTTTTTCTGCTCTTTTTCGATTCTTTGTTTTCCGTGGTTTCTTTGGTCTGGCAAAATCACTAGTTTAGAACCAACACTTGGAGACGAATTAGTGTAGTTAGTTCAGGAAATAGATTTTGGGTTCGTTGTTTTTAATGGAGAAAACCATCACATTGTTAGGTTTTGCATGTCCATGGCTTGTCCTGTTCCCTGAGCTTGTCATGTTCCCTGAACTAAAAGCTAGGCCAAAGTACATGATATTGGCATGTTCAACATTCATATTGTTAGGTTTTGCATGTCCATAGCTTGTCCTGTTCCCTGAACTAAAAGCTAGGTCAGATGCAAGCTTATTCCCAAACTTGAAACAAGCTTGAGAAACTTGAACTTTCAATAATTTATCAAAAGTGAACTTCTTGCTAATTTTTGCCGAGAAACTACCTTTGCAACACTCCCATGGTTCAAGTTTTCTGACATGTATACAATATTTTAGAGCCTAATGGCAGAGTTCACTGTTTGTTTTGCTGGCACACATCAGCCAAAACAATTTAAGTACAAGCCAAAGCAAGCTGAATAACGGGTACTAGCACCTCTGACATAACCCCCATGAATACAAGTTTCTGGATTGACATCAAGAAACAATCCACTGTTATAATTCCACGGACAGACTGTACCTAAATCACAAAAGAATCTAATATGATCAATTTGGAATACAATACAAAGCAATCCACCCACTGTAAGATAAAGAAAACAAAATGCAAGTGATGCATAGAGTTCAAACTGTGGATTTTACAGAAATCTGATTTTCCTTTTGTGGAAAAAGAATATACCTCAAATGGAGGAAATATTTGCACTTCATGAAAACAAGTGTCGCGTTAAAAGTTTTCATACCTATTTCAACACATGGACAAACATAAAATCCACAATCACGTGTAGAGTACTCTGACATAAACTGCCACACCGTCATAAGTTTAAGATCTTTTCTTGAAGAGAGCCTCCCTTCAGTTAAAGACTTATGAGAGGGCCTATGACATAGTAAAACTTCACAATGACAGATACACCTTTCAAGGTAACTTCAATCACCTGATGAAACAAATTTGATCTTCATTAGAAATCCAAATGGTGAACACCGACATTTCCAACACAGCATTATGTGCACCCACATTCCCATCCCAATCCAAAGCCAAATGATTGGTAAGAGATGGCATGGTAACCTCAACCACCGGATTTGCATCGTGAGTTTCGAACCCTCCTTCTAATCAAAATTTAGGCATACAGTTTTGTATGTGCGCTCTCTTCGTGACAAGCATAAATGAATTCGTTTGAAAGATGGCATCATTCTATTATAGCATACTCCTAATCTAACAACATTACCTTTTGGTTCATCAGATTCGGTAAAGCCATATTTTATCTACTTAATTTAGCAGGTATGCAGTTTAACTAAATTAACTGACCCATTTCCACTATGTAGAGTTCAAGTGTTTCTGTTTCTGCTTCTTGTAGAAATATCACTCTGACCTTGCTTCATATGTTTGCTTAACAAATCTGGTCGCAGGTTGAAAGTCATGAATTCAATACCCAGGGTGTGATCGGCCTTCCCGTTGTACAAAGAAAGAAAGAAAAGAAAATGCTCATGGAGAAAAAAGACGATATCTGGTCGTAACCAAAGAGTTCCTTGAAGTTAATGTCTCACAGATTTAAGATCCTTAGTTTTCTTATTTCTACTGTGTAGAGTTTACGTAGAGTTTACGTGCTTCTGTTTCTGCTTCTTGTAGAAATATCACTCTGACTTTGCTTCATATGTTTGCTTAACAAATCCGGTCGCAGGTTGAAAGTCGGCTCATGGAGAAAAAAGAGACAGTATCTGGTCAAAACCAAAGAGTTCCTTGAAGTTAATGTCTGCAGGAAAATCACATTTGTTCTTGGGTTGATTCTTTCTCATTAGTTTCGAGAAAGTCATATATGGAGATTCAAATTTGGCATTGTGTGAAATTGATAATAATTGTAATAATCTGGTTGTTAGTTCTTTTTAGTTTAGAGAAGGCTATCAGTCAGTTTTGAATGTATTTATTGTTGATCAAATCAATGCCATCTCTTGTTGCAACAAGAGATAATGTGTGGCTTGATGTGTGTATATGTTCCTTGGTAAATTGTGTTCCATCTCATTCCACAATGCTCCTAAGCATAGGACATCAACAACTAAGCCTTTTCCTATACTAAACGGAGTCCGTTGTTTTCATGCTAACACTTAACGTAAATTATATCATTCTTTATTGTTTCCTTTCAACATTTTTCCGATCGTTCTCTTCCTCCTTTAATATACGGAGTCGGTTATGTTGATCCTTCGTTTTCATGCTAACATTTAACTCAATGTAAATTAGATCATTCTTTACTTCCAACATTTTTTCGATCTTCCTATTCCTCTTTTAAGATTTTTAGATTTTTATAGCTTTTAATTGAAACTTTCTTGTGATTGGTTTTCTATTATGTTTTTCGACATTTTTATGGTCTTTCTCATCCTTTTTTAACATTTACATAATCTATACTCAAACTTCCTGTAATCAACCTTCTATGTATCCAAACCATCTTAAACAATTCCCTTTTATTTTATCGTATCTTAGTGTTACTCCCAATTTATTTGTAATCACTTCATTTTGTAAATATTATAGAACGGCTACACCAAAATTACTATCCGATCAATATGGATATTCTTAAGAGTTGTTTAAACATAACTGTCATTCCCAACCTGCAGTCTTGTGGAAAAGAATGCCAAAGGCCACAAACATAACTGAATTGCCACATCTATTTCATTATCGAATTGGTTTTCTATACATTCAAACCACCTATTTTATTATCTATTGGTATCACTCCAAATTTGTTTCTGGTCCGACTGGTTTTAGGCGTTAACTGTCACTCCCAACATACAACCTTGTGAACAAGAATGCCAAAAGCCACCAACATAACTGAATTCCCCATCTCGTTAGCAAAGACTAACCACAAACCCATACGAAGTCGTTTATTGCACGAAATTCTCATAAAAGGACTGTATCGCACACAAATGCATCTCAATTTTGTAATTCAAGTTGAAACCCTAGAAGCGCAAACCATCGTATCCTTCACCACGTCAAGCATCCACCACAACAATTCTTGAGAGAGAGAGATGCTTACAAGGGCAATCCTAGAAGGAGATTGAAACCGACAATTTCAGAGTTTGATAAACGAGATTGTCGATGAGCAATCCCTCATAGCACTTTCTCTCGAACGGACCGATCTGCCATCAATTCTTCCTCCCTTTCTCTCCATCTCGCACCCAATCGATCGACTGACTGATCTCGCACAGGGTCGTTCCTCCCTTTGGGTTTATCTTCGCACATCGCTCGCGTTCTCGGTCGATCACAACCAATGAAGAAGGTTTCCCTTTCATTTCATTTCGCGCGAGCCAATACCGCGCTATTTAAACTTTGAGAACTCCCATGACAATGATACGTCCGAAACAACACGAGACACGCAATCTTGAACCGAAGCATCAAGACCGCAGCATGCGCTATATGTGATAGAGCATGAACTATAACAGCAGCATGCGCTCGGTCGCAATGGCGTGAGTAAAACCCTGTTCAATATCTTCTCCGTCATCCGACAATTCAGCTTCTTTTTCTGCTCTTTTCCGATTCTTTGTTTTCGCGGTTTCTTCGGTCTGGCAAAATCACTAGTTTAGAACAACCACTTGGAGACGAATAAGTGTGGCTAGTTCATAAAATAGATTTTGGGTTCGTTGTTTTTAATGGAAAAACCATCAAATTTTGAATAGTTTAGATCATTTAAATCTGGAACTCTGCAGAAGGCAGTTTACACTTTGAAATCAGGCAAATGAGGGTCGAGTCTTCAAAATGGAGGATTTGTCGCCTAGAGACGGTGGATAGAGATTATACGAGCGCCAAGCAATACAGGTATCTGATTCATATAACAAGTGCAGCATTTCTTTGTTATAAACAACTCGTGCAGCTGCTTAGTTGTGCTTCGAGAACGAACAATGTACAACAATGGTGATGACCTCTAAGTAGAGTTTTCGATGTAGCGGCTCCAGAAAATTACTGAAGCCATGAACTAACAGCTAGGTCACAAGCAAATTATATATATAACAGGGATATAGAATGAGCCAAAGTACATGATATTGGCATGTTCAACATTCATATTGTTAGGTTTTGCATGTCCATAGCTTGTCCTGTTCCCTGAACTAAAAGCTAGGTCACACGCAAGCTTGATCCCAAACTTGAAACAATCTTGAGAAACTTGAGTTTCAAAATTCATCAAAAGTGAACTTCTTGCTAATTTTTGCCGAGAAACTACCTTTGCAACACTCCCATGGTTCAAGTTTTCTGACATGTATACAATATTTTAGAGCCCATCGGCAGAGTTCACTGTTTGTTTGCTGACGCACATCAGCCAAAACATTTAAAGTACAAGCCAAAGCAAGCTGAATAACGGGTACTAGCACCTCTGATATAACCCCCATGAATACAAGTTTCTGGATTGACATCAAGAAACAATCCACTATTATAATTCCACGGACGGACTCTACCTAAATCACAAAAGAATCTAATATGATCAATTTCAAATACAATATAAAGCAAACCACCTAATTACAAGTTGATGTATAGAGTTCAAAGTTGATGTCTTTGAGTTCAAACTATGGATTTTACAGAAATCTGATTTTCTTTTTGTGGAAAAAGAATATACATCTAAGGGAGGAAATCTTTGCACTTCATGAAAAAAAATTGGTGTTAAAAGTGCTCATACACCTATTTCAACACATGGACAAACATAAAATACACAATCACGTGTAGAGTACTCTCACATAAACTGCCAGACAGTCATAAGTCTAAGATCTTTTCTCGAAGAGAGCCTCCCATCAGTTAAAGACTTATGAGAGGGGCCTATGACATCATAAAACTTCACAATGACAGATACATCTTTCAAGGTAACTTCAATCACCTGATGAAACAAATTTGATCTTCATTAGCAATCCAAATGGTGAACACCGACATTTCCACCACAGCATTATGTGCACCCACATTCCCATCCCAATCTAAAGCCAAATGATTGGTAAGAGATGGCATGGTAACCTCAATCACCGGATTTGCATCCTGAGTTTTGAACCCTCCTTAAAATCAAAATTTAGAAATACAATTTTCCATCTGCGCTCTCTTCGTGCCAATCATAAATGTATTCGTTTCAGAGATGGCACCGTTCTTTTATAGCATACTCCTAATCTAATAACATTACCTTTTCTTTTGTCAGATTCGTTAAAGCCATATTTTATCTGCTTAATTTAGCAGGTATGCAGTTTAACTAAATTAACTGACCCATTTCCACTATGTAGAGTTTACGTGCTTCTGTTTCTGCTTCTTGTAGAAATATCACTTTGACTTTGCTTATCAAATCCGATCGCAGGTTGAAAGTCATGAATTCGATACCCAGGGTGTGATTGGCCTTCCTGTTGTACCACGAAAGAAGGAAAAGAAAATGCTAATGGAGAAAAAAGACACAATATCTGGTCGAAACCAAAGAGTTCCTTGAAGTTAATGTCTACAGGAAAAGCATCATTGTTCTTGGGTTGATTCTTTCTCATTAGTTTAGAGGCAGTGCAGTCTCATATATGGATATTCAAATTTGTTATTGTGTGAAATTGATAATAATTGTAATAATCCGGTTGGTAGTTCTTTCTCTTTATTTTAGGGAAAGTTATCAGTCAGTTTTGAATGTATTTATTGTTGATCAAATCATTGCCATCTCTTGTCGCAACAAGAGATAATATGTGGCTTGATGTGTGCATAGGTTCCTTGATAAATTGTGTGTGTGTGTGTGTGATACAGTGAGAGACAAATGTTTTCTATTGTAAAAATGATGTTTAAAAGACAGTGGATCCCAAGAAATTTCCAAATTTTCTTGGTTCGCTCACTCCACAATGCCACCAAATTCTAACCTCATTAGAACAATAAAAAATGGATGCCTATCATGTTAACCACAAATGTCTTGGGCCCAAGGTTCGATTGGACTAGTTCAATCAGTTTCACATGCAACGTGAATGTAACACTGATTGTGTCGGGACCTGACATTTTCAGCCCATGTCGGCCAAGGCCCATCGGTCCACTCTGTTCAGGCTTGCAATCCTAGTGGCTATCAGAAAAGGTACAACGGTGTGCACACATCCATCTCATTCCACAATGCTCCTAAGCATAGGACAACAACAACTAAGCCTTTTCCTATACTAATCGGATTCGGTTGTTTTCATGCTAACACTTAACTCAACATAAATTATATCATTCTTTATTGTTTCCTTCCAACATTTTTCAGATATTTCTTCCTCTTTTAAGATTTTTAGTTTTTTTAACTTTTAATTGAAACTTTCATGTGATTGATTTTCTATACAGACAAACCACCTTAAATGATTATTTTATTTTATTATCTATTGGTATCACCCCTAATTTGTTTGTAATAGTTAACTCAACACAAGCAAGATTATTCTTTATTATGTTTTTCGACATTTTTATGGTCTTTCTTATTCTTTTTTAACATTTACATAATCTATACTCACACTTCCTGTAATCAACCTTCTATGTATCCAAAACATCTTAAACAATTCCCTTTTATTTTATCGTATCTTAGTGTTACTCTCAATTTATTTGTAATCACTTCATTTTGTAAATATTATAGAACGGCTACACCAATTATTGTCCGGTCAATATGGATATTCTTAAGAGTTGTTTAAACATAACTGTCATTCCCAACCTACAGTCTTGTGAAAAAGAATGCCAAAGGCCACCAACATAACTGAATTGCCACATCTTTTTCATTATCGAATTGGTTTTCTATACATTCAAACCACCAAAATGCCAAATTTGTTTCTAATTATTGTCTGACTGGTTTTAGGCGTTGTCACTCCCAACATACAACCTTGTGAACAAGAATGCCAGAAACCACCAACATAACTGAATTGCCCCATCTCTTTAGAAAAGCCTAACCACAAACCCAAACGAAGTCGTTTATTGCACGAAATTCTCATAAAAAGACTATATCACTCACAAATGCATCTCAATTTTATAATTCAAGTTGAAACCCTAGACGCGCAAACCATCGTATCCTTCGCCACCTCAAGCATTCTCCACAACAATTCTTAAGTAGAGAGAGAGATGCTTACAAGGGAAATCCTAGAAGGAGATTGAAATCGACAATTTCAGAGTTTGCTGACCGAGATTGTCGATGAGCAATCCCTCATAGCTCTTTCTCTCCAACGGACCGATATGCCGTCAATTCTTTCCCCTTTCTCTCCGTCTCGCACCCAATCGATCGACTGACAGATCAGCACAGGGTCGTTCCTCCCTTTGGGTTTCTCTTTGAACATCGCTCGCATTCTCAGTCGATGAGAACCAATGAAGAAGGTTTTCCCCTTCATTTCATTTCGCGCGAGCCAATCCCGCGTTACTTAAACTTAGAGAAATCTCATGGCAATGATACGTCCGAAACGACACGCGACACGCAATCTTGAACCGAAGCATCAAGACCGCAGTCATTCAAGTAAAGTTTAAGCGGTGATAGAGCACAAACTATATGTTAACCACGGAGCGCACGGGAGACAGAGAGAGAGAGGGAGAGACGGGGCGTCCAAATTACAACAGCAGCATGCGCTCGGCCGCAATGGCGTGAGTCAAACCCTGTTCAATATCTTCTCCGTCATCCGACGATTCAGTTTCTTTTTCTGCTCTTTTTCGATTCTTTGTTTTCCGTGGATTATTCGGTCTGGCAAAATCCACTCGCAAGTTGAATGTAGAGTTTAAGTGCTTCTGTTTCTGCTTCTTGTATAAATATCACTCTGACTTTGCTTCATATGTTTGCTTAACAAATCCACTCGCAAGTTGAATGTCGTGAATTCAATACCCAGGGTGTGATCGGCCTTCTCGTTGTACCTGGTAAGAAAGAAAAGAAAATGCTCATGGAGAAAAAAGAGACAATATCTGTCGAAACCACAGAGTTCCTTGAAGTTAATGTCCGCAGGAAAATCACCGTTGTTCTTGGGTTGATTCTTTCTCAATAGTTTAGAGAAAGTGCAGTCTCATATATGGAGATTGAAATTTGGCATTGTGTGAAATTGATAATAATTGTAATAATCTGATTGGTAGTTCTTTCTCTTTAGGTTAGAGAAAGCTATCAGTCAGTTTTGAATGTATTTATTGTTCATCAAATCAATGCCTTCTCTTGTTGCAACAAGAGATAATGTGTGGCTTGATGTAAGTATAGGTTCCTTGATAAATTGTGTTTGTGTGTGATGGACAGTGAGAGACATGAGTGCAATCACTTCGATGAGATGTCACTATTGTAGTTGATAATTTGATTCAAACCTAAGGATAGACCCGAATTATGTTACTCTTAACACGCAAGCTAATGTCTTCGCTTGTAAAAATGATGCATAAAAGATAGTAGATCCCAAGAAATTTCCTAATTTCCTTGGTTTACTCACTCCACACATGCCACCAAATTGTAACCTCATTAGAATAATAGAAAATGGATGCCAATCATGTTAACATTAAATGAGAATTTAAAACAACTAAGCCTCTTCCCGTACTAGATGGGGTCAGCTATATGGATTCTTTGTTTCGACATAACCCTATCATGGGTCATGTTAGCAGTTAACTCACAATAAGCTAGTTCATTCTTTATTGTTTCTTTCCAATACTTTTGTGGTTATTCTCTACCTCTTTTAATACTTTAAAAATATAGTTTTCATACCTTCTTAGAGGCTATTCTTTCGATCTTCATTCTATATATCGAAACCATATTAAATGATATTCTCTCATTTTATCCTCCATTGGTGTCACTCTTAATTTGTTTCTAATAACTTGATTATGTATACGGTCTTTTCTTGTATGACCACTCATCCATCTCAACATCTTCATTTATGTCGCAAACATCTTTTGTACATTTTGATGATTAACTCCCCAACACTCAAAACCAGAAAGCATGGAAGGTGTAATTGTTGCTACATAATATTTACCTTTAATGGTATCTTCTTATAACAAAGAATACTTGATGCTCCTCTCCATTTTAACCAACTAACATTAATTCTATGTGTAACATCTCCATCAATTCCTTATCGCTCTAAAAAAATTGACTTTCGGTATTTAAAACTTTCTTTTTAGGGGATGCAATATGTGCCAATTTTAATTTCTATATCCTCCGAAGTAACCAAATGATCAAACTTACATTCCATATACTCTAAAGTAACCAAATGATCAAACTTACATTCTATATAATATGTCTTTGTTCGACTAAGTCAGAAGCCTTTACTTTCTATTAACTTTTTCTTTAGACTCCTCCACTAACATAATATCATATGCAAATAACATACACCAAGGTACTTTATCTTGAATATGTGTTGTTAACACATCAATCACCATTATAAATAAGTATGGACTTAAAGTTGATCCTTGATATAACTCAATATTAACTTCAAAGAAGTCAGTCATTCCTTCGTGAGTTCTCACACATGTTTTTGCACATCGTACATGTCTCTTATAAGGTTTATGTATGTCACTGGGATACCTCTTTTTTCCAAAGTTCTCCAAAGAACCTCCCTCGATACCCTATCATAAGCTTTTTCTAAATCAATAAATATCATGTAAAGATCTTTATTTTTCGCTTTAAAATGTTCCATAAGATATCTCAAAAGGTGAATCGCTTCAACCGCAGATATGCCTGGCATGAATCCAAATTGGTTATCTATTATACTCGATACTTGTCTTAACCTATGTTCGATAATTCTTTCTCATAATTTCATAATATGGCTCATTAACTAGATACCCCGGTAATTCCCATAATTATGAATGTCTCCCTTGTTCTTATATATGAGTATAAGTGTATTTGATCTCGATTCCTTGGGTATTTTTTGGTTTCTCCATATTTCATTAAATAGTCTTGTGAGTCAAGTGATTTCTGTTTCTCCTATGATTTTGTGACCTTCTATAGGAATATTTCCATTCCTACTGATTTATCACTCTTCATATGTTTAAGAGCCTCTTTGACTTCATTCTTTTGAATACGTCGGTAGAAATTTTCATTTATATTTTTTTCTGATTTGGCTACCTCTCCTAATCTAATACTATCTTCATTTTTATTAAAAAGCTTATAAAAATAGTTTTTTCATCTTTTTCTTATATCATCATTTACCATTAAAATTTTTTCATCATCATCTTTCACGCATCTAACATAATTAAGATCCTTAATTTTCTTATTTCTAGTATGAGCTATCATAAAAATATCTGTTTCACCATCTGTTTCACTATATTGTTCCACATATCACAAGGTATAACAACATAATTTCAAGCATCTCCTCGAAGTACTTTATGTTTAAATATACCTTATTTCTCGCTTTTGAGATTCCACCATTTAGTCTCAATAGCTCGAAGCACTCTTTTCATCTTTGTCAATTTTTTTATTTGTAAATTTATAACTAAAAGTCAATGTTGGGTGGTTAAGTTTTCTCTTGGAATTACCTTGCAATCTTTACAACACGATCTATCTTTTTTTCTATAAATAAAATAATCAATTTATGTTTATGATAAGCCACTCTTATAAGTAATTAAATGTTTATCTCGTTTTTTGAGGATTGTATTGACTATAAAGAGATCAAATGTTATAACAAAATTTAAAATCTCCATACCTTCCTCGTTTATATCCCCAAAACCAAAGTCTTCATGAATACTTTGATATCCTAATGACTCTTTGCCGACATGTCCTTTTAGGTCTCCTCCTAAACAAATCATCTCTCTTTATAGAATTCTTTGAATCACCTTATCTAACTCTTCGCAAAAAGTCGTCTTTATACTATCTTCTAATTCTATTTGAGGTGCATAAGAACAAACTATATTCAAAACCTCTGCTCCTAACAATAATTTCAAGGTCATGATTCGGTCACTATATCGTTATATGTCTAATACACTATCCTTTAAATCTTTATTTATGATAACACCAACTCTATTTCGAGCATTTTCCTTATTATCTATTGATATCACCTCTAATTTGTTTCTAATAGTTAACTAAATACAAGCATCATTATGCCTTATTATGTTTTTCAACATTTTATGGTCTTTCACTTTCTTTTTTAATATATACAAAATCTATAGATTCTATACTCAAGCTTCCTTTAATCATCCTTCTAGGTATCAAAATTATCTTAAACAAATCCCTTTAATTTTATCATATATTTGTGTTACTCGCAATTTATTAATAATCACTTCATTTTGTAAATATTATAGAACGGCTACACCAAAATTATTATCCAATCAGTGTGGAGATTCTTAAGAGTTGTATAAATATAACTGTCATTCCCCACCCGCAGTCTTGTGAAAAAGAATGCCAAAGACCACCATCATAACTGAATTGCCCCATCTCTTTCATTATCGAATTGGTTTTCTACACATTCAAACACACCTATTTTATTATCTATTGGTATGACTCCAAATTTGTTTCTAATTATTGTCCAACCGGTTTTAGGCATTAACTGTCATTCCCAACATACAACCTTGTGAACAAGAATGCCAAAAGCCACTAACATAACTGAATTGCCCCATCTGTTTAGCAAAGCCTAACCACAAACCCCATACGAAGCTGTTTATTGCACGAAATTCTCATAAAAGGACTATATCGAACACAAACGCATCTCAATTTTGTAATTCAAGTTGAAACCCTAGAAGCGCAAACCATCATATCCTTCACCACCTCAAGCATCCACAACAACAACTCTTAAGCAGAGAGAGAGAGAGATGCATACAAGGGAAAACCTAGAAGGAGATTGAAACCGACAATTTCAGAGTTTGATGACCGAGATTGTCGATGAGCAATCCCTCATAGCTCTCTCTCCAACGGACCGATCTGCCATCAATTATTTCCCCTTTCTCTCCGTCTCGCACCCAATCGATCGACTGACTGATCTCGCGCAGGGACGTTCCTCCCTTTGGGTTTCTCTTAGAACATCGGTCGCATTCTCGGTCGATCAGAACCGATGAAGAAGGTTTTCCCCTTCATTTCATTTCGCGCAAGCCAATCCCGCGTTATTTAAATTTAGAGAAACCTCATGGCAAGGATACGTCTGAAACGACACGAGACACGCAATCTTGAACCGAAGCATCAAGACCGCAGTCATGCAAGAAAAGTTTAAGCGGTGATAGAGCACAAACTATACGTTAACCACGGAGCGCGCGCGGGGAGATAGAGAGAGAAAGAGGGAGAGACGGGGGGCCAAACTATAACACCAGCATGCGCACGGCTACAATGGCGTGTGTCAAACCCTGTTTAAGATCTTCTCCTTCGTCCGTCGATTCAGTTTCTTTTTCTGCTCCTTTTCGATTCTTTGATTTCTGTGGTTTCTTCGGTCTGGCAAAATCACTAGTTTTGAACCAAACACTTGAGACGAATTAGTGTGGTTAGTTCAGGAAATAGATTTTGGGTTCGATATTTTTAATGGAAAAAACCATCAAATTTTGATACAGTTTAGATCATTTAAATCTGGGGTTCTTCATAAGGCTATTTACACTTTGGAATCAGGCAACTGAGGGTTGAGTTTTCAAAATGGAGGATTTGTCACAATACCTGCTATCGGCATGGTCAACATTCATATTGTTAGGTTTTGCATGTCCATGGCTTGTCCTGTTCCCTGAACTAAAAGCTAGGTCATACGCAATCATATATAACGGGGATACAGAATGAGCCAAAGTACATGATATTGGCATGTTCAACATTCATATTGTTAGGTTTTACATGTCCATGGCATGTTCAACATTCATATATATAACTAATAACATTACCTTATAGCTTTTCATTGAAACTTTATTTTGATTGGTTTTCTATACCTACAAACCACCTTAAATGATTTTTTATTTTATTATCTATTGATATCACCTCTAATTTGTTTCTAATAGTTAACTAAATACAAGCATCATTATGCTTTATTATGTTTTTGAACATTTTATGGTCTTTCACTTTCTTTTTTAATATATACAAAATCTATACATTCTATACTCAAGCTTAATTTAATCATCCTTCTACGTATCAAAATCATCTTAAACAAATCCCTTTAATTTTATCATATATTTGTGTTACTCCCAATTTATTAGTAATCACTTCATTTTGTAAATATTATAGAACGGCTACACCAAAATTATTATCCAATCAGTATGGAGATTCTTAAGAGTTGTTTAAACATAACTGTCATTCCCCACACGCAGTCTTGTGAAAAAGAATGCGAAAGACCACCATCATAACTGAATTGCCCCATCTCTTTCATTATCGAATTGGTTTTCTACACATTCAAACACACCTATTTTATTATCTATTGGTATGACTCCAAATTTGTTTCTAATTATTGTCCAACCGGTTTTAGGCATTAACTGTCATTCCCAACATACAACCTTGTGAACAAGAATGCCAAAAGCCACAAACATAACTGAATTGCCCCATCTGTTTAGCAAAGCCTAACCACAAACCCATACGAAGCTGCTTATTGCACGAAATTCTCATAAAAGGACTATATCGAACACAAATGCATCTCAATTTTGTAATTCAAGTTGAAACCCTAGAAGCGCAAACCATCATATCCTTCACCACCTCAAGCATCCACAACAACAACTCTTAAGCAGAGAGAGAGAGAGATGCATACAAGGGAAATCCTAGAAGGAGATTGAAACCGACAATTTCAGAGTTTGATGACCGAGATTGTCGATGAGCAATCCCTCATAGCTCTCTCTCGACCGGACCGATCTGCCATCAATTATTTCCCCTTTCTCTCCGTCTCGCACGCAATCGATCGACTGACTGATCTCGCACAGGGTCGTTCCTCCCTTTGGGTTTCTCTTTGAACATCGCTCGCATTCTCGGTCGATCAGAACCAATGAAGAAGGCTTTCCCCTTCATTTTCTCTCGCGCGAGCCAATCCCGCGTTATTTAAACTTACAGAAATCTCATGGCAATGATACGTCCGAAACGACACGCGACACGCAATTTTGAACCGAAGCATCAAGACCGCAGTCATGCAAGGAAAGTTTAAGCGGTGATAGAGCACAAACTATACGTTAACCACGGAGCGCGCGCGGGGAGATAGAGAGAGAAAGAGGGAGAGACGGGGGTCGAAACTATAACAGCAGCATGTGCACGGCCACAATGGCGTGTGTCAAACCCTGTTTAAGATCTTCTCCTTCATCCGTCAATTCAGTTTCTTTTTCTACTCTTTTTCGATTCTTTGATTTCCGTGGTTTCTTCGGTCTGGCAAAATCACTAGTTTTGAACCAACACTTGAGACGAATTAGTGTGGTTAGTTGAGGAAATAGATTTTGGGTTCGTTGTTTTTAATGGAAAAAACCATCAAATTTTGATACAGTTTAGATCATTTAAATCTGGGGCTCTTCAGAAGGCTATTTACACTTTGAAATCAGGCAACTGTGGGTTGAGTTTTAAAAATGGAGGATTTGTCACAATACCTTTTATCGGCATGGTCAACATTCATATTGTTAGGTTTTGCATGTCCATGGCTTGTCCTGTTCCCTGAACTAAAAGCTAGGTCATACGCAATCATATATATAACGGGGATACAGAATGAGCCAAAGTACATGATATTGGCATGTTCAACATTCATATTGTTAGGTTTTGCATGTCCATAGCTTGTCCTGTTCCCTGAACTAAAAGCTAGGTCAGATGCAAGCTTGATCCCAAACTTGAAACAAGCTTGAGAAACTTGAATTTTCAATAATTCATCAAAAGTGAACTTCTTGCTAATTTTTGCCGAGAAACTACCTTTGCAGCACTCCGATGATATCGGCAGAGTTCACTGTTTGTTTTGCTGATGCACATCAACCAAAACATTTCAAGTACAAGCCAAAGAATATACATCTAATGGAGGAAATATTTGCACTTGATGAAAACAAGTATCGTGTTAAAAGTGCTCATACCTATTTCAACACATGGACAAACATAAAATACACAATCACGTGTGGAGTACTCTCACATAAACTGCCAGGCAGTCACAAGTCTAAGACCTTTTCTCGAAGAGAGCCTCCCATCAGTTAAAGACTTATGAGAGGGGCCTATGACATCATAAAACTTCACAATGACAGACGCACCTTTCATGTAACTTCAATCACCTGATGAAACAAATTTGATCTTCATTAGCAATCCAAATGGTGAACACCGACATTTCCACCACAGCATTATGTGCACCCACATTCCCATCCCAATCTAAAGCCAAATGATTGGTAAGAGATGGCATGGTAACTTCAATCACCAGATTTGCATCCTGAGTTTGAAACCCTCCTTAGAATCAAAATTTAGGCATATAGTTCAACATTTGCGCTGTCCTCTTTCCAAGCATAAATGTATTCGTTTCAGAGATGGCATCGTTCTTTTATAGCATACTCCTAATCTAATAACATTACCTTTTCGTTCGTGGTAAAGCCATATTTTATCTGCTTAATTTAGCAGGTATGCAGTTTAACTAAATTAACTGACCCATTTCCACTATGTAGAGTTTACGTGCTTCTTGTAGAAATATCACTCTGACTTTGCTTAACAAATCCGGTCGTAGGTTGAAAGTCATGAATTCGATACCCAAGGTGTGATGGGCCTTCTCGTTGTACCAGGAAAGAAAGAAAAGAAAAATGCTCAAGGAGAAAAAAGAGACAATATCTGGCCGAAACCAAAGAATTCTTTGAAGTTAATGCCTACAGGAAAAGCACCATTGTTCTTGGGTTGATTCTTTCTCATTAGTTTAGAGACAGTTCAGTCTCATATATGGAGATTCAAATTTGGTATTGTGTGAAATTGATAATAATTGTAATAATTTGGTTGGTAGTTCTTTCTCTTTAGTTTAGAGAAGGCTATCAATCAGTTTTGAATGTATTTATTGTGTTGATCAAATCATTCCATCTATTGTCGCAACAAGAGATAATGTGTGGCTTGATGTGTGCATAGGTTCCTTGATAAATTGTGTGTGTGTGTCAGTTGATAATTTGACTCAAACGTAAAGATAGACCCGAATTTTGTTACTCTTAGTGCGGCAAGCTAATGTTTTCGCTTGTAAAAATGATGTATAGTGGATCCCAAGAAATTTCCTAATTTTCTTGGTTCGCTCAGTCCACACATGCCACCAAATTGTAGCCTCATTAGAACAATAAAAAATGGAATGTGAACAATAAATGATAATTAGGAAAAGAAAAAGAAAAATTAGAAGAACGAACAAAAAGGTCTTGGTCCCAAGGTCAATCAGTTTCAGAATGAAACAGTGATTATGTTGGGACATGACATTTTCAGTCCATGCCGGCACAGGCCTATCGGTCTATCCTATTCGAGGCTTACAATCCAAGTGGCTAAAAGAAAAGGTACAATGGTTTGCACACATCCATCTCATTCCACAATGCACTCAAAGATCCTGACAAGCTTGTGATAGATGCCGTGAAGACCATGTCCTTGACTTGTGTGCCCTCTCTTAAGATGTCTCACTAATTTCATTGCATTGCAATTGTCATAGCTTAGCTTTGCTCAAGTACATGCCAAAGCAAGCTGGATAACGGGTACTAGCACCTCTGACATAACCCCCATGAATACAAGTTTCTGGATTGACATCAAGAAACAATCGACTGTCATAATTCCACGGACAGACTGTACCTAAATCACAAAAGAATCTAATATGATCAATTTGGAATACAATACAAAGCAATCCACCCACTGTAAGATAAAGAAAACCAAATGCAAGTGATGTATTGAGTTCAAACTTGACGTCTTTGAGTTCAAAGTGTGGATTCTACAGAAAACTGATTTTCTTTCGTGGAAAAAGAATATACCTCTAATGGAGGAAATATTTGCACTTCATGAAAACAAGTGTCGTGTTAAAAGTGCTCATACCTATTTCAACACATGGACCAACATAAAATACACAATCACGCGTAGAGTGCTCTCACATAAATTGCCAGACCGTCATAAGTCTAAGATCTTTCTTCGAAGAGAGCCTCCCATTAGTTAAAGGCTTATGAGAGGGGCCTATGACATGGTAAAACTTCACAAGGACAGACATCTTTCATGGTAACTTCAATCATCTGATGAAACAAATTTGATCTTCATTAGCAATCCAAATGGTGAACTCCCACATTTCCACCACAGCATTATGTGCACCCACATTCCCATCCCAATCTAAAGCCAAATGATTGGTAAGAGATGGCATGGTAACTTCAATCACCAGATTTGCATCCTGAGTTTGAAACCCTCCTTAGAATCAAAATTTAGGCATATAGTTCAACATTTGCGCTGTCCTCTTTCCAAGCATAAATGTATTCGTTTCAGATATGGCATCATTCTTTTATAGCATACTCCTAATCTAATAACATTACCTTTTCATTCGTCAGATTTGGAAAAGCCATATTTTATCTGCTGAATTTAGCAGATATACAGTTTAACTAAATTAACTGACCCATTTCCACTATGTAGAGTTTAAGTGCTTCTGTTTCTGCTTCTTGTATAAATATCACTCTGACTTTGCTTCATATGTTTGCTTAACAAATCCACTCGCAAGTTGAACGTCGTGAATTCAATACCCAGGGTGTGATCGGCCTTCTCGTTGCACCTGGTAAGAAAGAAAAGAAAATGCTCATGGAGAAAAAAGAGACAATATCTGGTCGAAACCAAAGAGTTCCTTGAAGTTAATGTCCGCAGGAAAATCACCGTTGTTCTTGGGTTGATTCTTTCTCATTAGTTTAGAGAAAGTGCAGTCTCATATATGGAGATTGAAATTTGGCATTGTGTGAAATTGATAATAATTGTAATAATCTGATTGGTAGTTCTTTCTCTTTAGGTTAGAGAAAGCTATCAGTCAGTTTTGAATGTATTTATTGTTCATCAAATCAATGCCTTCTCTTGTTGCAACAAGAGATAATGTGTGGCTTGATGTATGTATAGTTTCCTTGATAAATTGTGTTTGTGTGTGATGGACAGTGAGAGACATGAGTGCAATCACTTCGATGAGATGTCACTATTGTAGTTGATAATTTGATTCAAACCTAAAGATAGACCCGAATTATGTTACTCTTAATATGCAAGCTAATGTCTTCGCTTGTAAAAATGATGTATAAAAGATAGTCGATCCCAAGAAATTTCCTAATTTCCTTGGTTTACTCACTCCACACATGCCACCAAATTGTAACCTCATTAGAACAATAGAAAATGGATGCCAATCATGTTAACATTAAATGAGAATTTAAAACAACTAAGCCTCTTCCCGTACTAGATGGGGTCAGCTATATGGATTCTTTGTTTCGACATAACCCTATCATGGGTCATGTTAGCAGTTAACTCACAATAAGCTAGTTCATTCTTTATTGTTTCTTTCCAATACTTTTGTGGTTATTCTCTACCTTTTTTAATACTTTCAAAATATAGTTTTCATACCTTCTTAGAGGTTATTCTTTCGATCTTCTTTCTATATATCGAAACCATATTAAATGATATTCTCTCATTTTATCCTCCATTGGTGTCACTCTTAATTTGTTTCTAATAACTTGATTATGTATACGGTCTTTTCTTGTATGACCACTCATCCATCTCAACATCTTCATTTATGTCACAAACATCTTTTGTACATGTTGATGATTAACTCCCCAACACTCATAACCATAAAACATGGAAGGTGTAATTGTTGCTACATAATATTTACCTTTAATGGTATCTTCTTATAACAAAGAATACTTGATGCTCCTCTCCATTTTAACCAACCAGCATTAATTCTTTCATCGCTCTGAAAAAATTGACTCTAGGTATTTAAAACTTCCTTTTTAGGGGATGCAATATGTATAAATTTTAATTTTTATGTCCTCTGAAGTAACCAATTGATCAAACTTACATTCCATATACTCTAAAGTAACCAAATGATCAAACATACATTCCATATAATATGTCTTTGTTCGACTAAGTCAGAAGCCGTTACTTTCTATTAACTTTTTCTTTAGATTCCTCCACTAACACAATATCATCTGCAAATAACATACACCAATGTACTTTATCTTGAATATGTGTATTTAACACATCAATCACCATTATAAATAAGTATGGACTTAAAGTTGATCCTTGATATAACTCAATATTAATTTCAAAGAAGTCAGTCATTCCTTCATGAGTTCTCACACATGTTTTTGCACCATCATACATGTCTCTTATATGGTTTTTGTATGTCAATGGGATAACGCTTTTTTTCAAAGTTCTCCAAAGAACTTCCCTCGATACCTTATCATAAGCTTGTTCTACATCAATAAATATCATGTAAAGATCTTTATGTTTTGCTCTAAAATGTTTCATAAGACATCTCAAAAGGTGAATTACTTCAACAACAGATATGCCTGGCATGAATCCAAATTGGTTTTCGATCATATTCGATACTTGTCTTAACCTATGTTCGATAATTCTTTCCCATAATTTCATAATATGGCTCATTAAATAGATAACCCGGTAATTCCCACAATTATGAATGTCTCCCTTGTTCTTATATATGAGTATAAGTGTATTTGATCTCGATTCCTCGGGTATTTTTTGGTTTCTCCATATTTCATTAAATAGTCTTGTGAGTCAAGTGATTTCTGTTTCTCCTATGATTTTGTGACCTTCTATAGGAATATTTCCATTCCTACTGATTTATCACTCTTCATATGTTTAAGAGCCTCTTTGACTTCATTCTTTTGAATACGTCGGTAGAAATTTTCGTTTATATTTTTTTCTGATTTGGCTACCTCTCCTAATCTAATACTATCTTCATTTTTATTAAAAAGCTTATAAAAATAGTTTTTTCATCTTTTTCTTATATCATCATTTGCCATTAAAATTTTTTCATCATCATCTTTCATGCATCTAACATAATTAAGATCCTTAATTTCTCACCCTCTTTTGAGTTGAGTTTTTTATATAAGTCCTCCCAAATTTTAGTTTTTGCTTCGCTATCGGTCTTTTTCGCTTGCATCTTTGCTTTCTTATATGCCTCTAAAGGTTAACTAGTTTTCTTAGCATAATGTAATTTGTAACATGCCCTCTTTGCCTTGATTTTATTTTGCATTACTTCACTCTGCCACTAAGCTTCTTTTTATACCGGTACACCTCCCTTAGATTTACCTAACACATCTTTTTTCACTTTTATAATATGTATAACCATATTGTTCTACATATAATAAGGTGTAAAACCATTTCAAAACCAATTTTGAACTTTCAAAAACTCAGGAGTTTGAAAGCTTTAAACTTTTTGTCAAAAACTCTTTCAAAATATAGGTTTCTTAAACTCGGGTCAAAACCCAATTTTGTAAGAAGCCAAATCAAGCAGGAGGAGCTTAATCAAAAAGTAGCTCCAAAAGTAGGTCAAAAGCCAAGAATTCAACCCGGCTTGATGAAAGTAGGACCAAAAGGCCAAATAAGAGCTTCGGGTAGAAGCAAGTTTCAACCCTAGAACATGAAATGCAAAGCCAAAGCACGAAACAAAACCATCAAAAATCCAAGCCCAAGCTGAAAATTCTAGAAATCAGATGAAACGAAGTAAAGAAGGTGAGAAGAAGATCGGACGAAAAGGTAGGGAAAAACCCAGCCCAAGACGAAGCACTGATGAAGCCAAGGCTCGTGAAAACCGCCCGTCTCAAAACGCCAAGAAGGACTAAAGAAACAAAAATTTAGATTGGATCTAGACATAAATATCCAGATCCAAACCCAAATAGTGTTTGGAACGGATTTGGATCATAAAAACCAAATCCAAGATCCAAACCCAAGACCCACCCCTTTGCCTATAAATAGATGTGAGGGGGGTGCAAGTTCACGTGAAAATCAAGTGAAAGGCTTGGGAGAGAGCATAAAGTAAGAGAGAGAAGATTGGTGGGCTTGACTTTGTAGTGGGTTAACCACATGGGCTTAGCCAAAGGGGAGATGGGCTCAAGCCATGTGAGTTTGACCTAACCTAGGGCTGCACCAATATGAAGGACGGCTAGACTTTAACCAAGGCGTGGGCTACATAAGGTGGACCGGCTCCAAGAGGTAGGTCTCTCAACCTAACCCTAACCCTAACCTAACCACTAAACCTAACCCTAAACTAGCCTAGACTTACCCTACATGTCCCAAACCAACTCCATTTGACCCCCTAGCTGGACCACTCTCACCCAAACCGACCTAAACTAAACCTAGCCCAACCCCTCACCACCGACCTAGCCTAGGTTTAGTTCCTTTAACCAAACTAACCTAACTAAAACCCCTATACCGACCCTATTAAATATCTAACTAATCCCAACCGCCTCACTTCATTACCCACTCACCATCCCATAGCACTCGAGTATCACTTGTGCCGCGCCAACACTCTCGGCCAGCACCCTACCACAACCGACTCCCAGCACCAGTCCCGCGCACCACACCGCATCCCTAGCGCCTGCCACACCCCATGCCCTAGCCACCTCCCTAGCGCACCCTATCACCAGCATCCGGTTGCCGTGCCACACACCCCTTGCTGCGCCTTGCGCGACATCCCGACACCCTACCGCACCTTGCGCGACACCCCAATACCCCATTTGCTCCTCACCCCACACCGCTTCCACATCCCAACCAGCTGCCCACTAACCAGTTGTGCCCCAGCACCCCACCTTGCTGCCACACCCCAACCTACCTTAGCCGTGACCCACCTATCCCACTTGACCAAGCATACCCCCACAACCCAGCCCGACCTCATCTAGTTAGAACTTAACTAGCCTAAATCTTGCCCGAAACCAGCCCATCCTAAGCCATCAAACATTTGACTGCCCCCAAGTGAACCCAAACCTAAACTCTCATGTCTAGACCTACCTAGGAAGACCTATCTCGTGGCTGCCAAGGAGGACGAACCCGAGCAACTTGAGAGGCAAAGCCGACCACGTGTAAGTGTTTGTTTAAGTTCGGTTTTTACCTTACTCGCTTAAATTAAATTCAATTCGATACGGGGTTGTAATAATGGAGCGAAGTCTCCTCCCAAAATGTAATATTTGTGCTTGAAACATATCCACACACGTGCACTTGAGCCTTCTCGCTCTTAATTGCACACAAAGGACACCCACGTGCACTAGAGCCTTTCCGCTCTTATATTGCACACGATTGCACACACATTGAGCCTTTTCGCTCTTAAGCTAAAGTATATATTTTAATTCAGGTATTTACCTTAGTGAAAGTTGTGTGAGTTGCAATTCAATTCGGGTATTTACATTCAAGTCGTGTGAGTTGTCATTTAAATTTCACACTTACACACACATATATTGAGCCTTTCCGCTCTTAACCTAAAGTATATATTTCCCTTTGGGTATTTACTTTAGTGAAAGTCGTATGAGTTGTCATTTAAATTTCACACTTACACACACGTGCATTGAGCCTTTCCACTCTTAAGCTAAAGTATATATTTTAATTCAGGTATTTACTTTAGTAAAAGTTGTATGAGTTGTCATTTCAATTTCACACGAGAAGCACACAAAAGCACTCGAGCCTTTCTGCTCTCCACTCTCACATACATTGAGCCTTGTCGCCCTTAGGATATTTTTATATATTTTCAAGTAGTGTGAGTTTACTTCATGTCGAGTTACATTTCCCTTTGTGTGGATTTACATTAAGTCGTGTGAGTTGCTTTACATTTCAGGTATTTACATTTAAAAGCTGCGTGAGTTGTACTTCAATTTTGGGTATTTACATTTGTGAAAGTTGTGTGAGTGACCCTTTCAATTCGAGCCTAGCTCACATCATCATCTCAAAACCCGAAAATATTTTTGCATCTTTGCATCCGTTAGCTTTCAAAGACGCCCCGAATCTATGCACAAACCACATTCAAAATAAGCCACTTATGCACACACATATCAGGCCTAAAATAGCTAAAACCCCAAAGACTTAGGTTCATCCAAAGTCGCAATAAAACTAGCAAACAAGGCATACATCGAATCCTTTTAAACACATATATTGCAAAGTTTTGTAAAAACAAAGTTTTAAGCATTTAAAATGACCCTTGAGCATCGGTTGAAGAAGGTTTAAATGAAAAGATCCCACTTCCCCACAATTACCAGAAAAGCTAGAGTATTTCAAAATATCTTTGGTAGCTTGAGCAAGCTAACTGGTACGCCCTTAAAAACGACATAGGCCCGAAAAGGTTCATTCCCGGTCTCAAGAACCAAGAGTGAAAATTTTCATGTTTACACTCCTCAAAGGACTTTATGTTTAAATATACCTTATTTCTCGCTTTTCAGGTTCAACCATTTAGTCTGAATAGCTTGATGCACTCTTTTCTTCTTTGTCTATTTTTTTATTTGTAAATCTATAACTAAAAGTCGATGTTGGGTGGTTAAGCTTTCTCTTCGAATTACCTTGCAATCTTTATTTACTATATGTCTAATACACTTAAATCTTTATTTATGATAATATCAACTCCGTTTCGAGCCTTTTCCTTACTTGAGTATCAAAATTTTAAACTTGTATCCTCAATATCCCTTCCTTTTTCTCCAAACCATTTTGTATCTTGTAAACATAAAATATGAATATTTCTCTTAATCATATTATCTACTACCTCCATTAGCTTACCGGATAATGTTTTGATATTATAAGATCCAATACGAATCTTACTATGTAGGAATAGCTTCCTTACCCCCGCATTCGTCTATAATTAAAATGCGGAGACCCTCTTTGTAATTTATTATTTACACTCGGCCGACAATGTAGCAAAACTAACTTCTTTACCCACACCCGTGCACGATGTGGGAACCCTCTCTTCAATTGATTCACTATATCTGGGTGAAAATGTAATGACCGTCACTTACTTTTCACTGCATTCGGGCTCTACAACCCCAACACAATACTCATAATTTATGTAATTCATGTTATAAAAGTCCGACAAAGTTTTACTTCAACTGTCGAAAGCCTAATACAACCCTCCTCCTTTATTCGTGCTTAGAACAGGCCATTCAAGGATGATCTCTTACATAGGCGGAATTATAATTAGAAAAAGAAAAAGAAAAATTAGAAGAACAGACAAAATGGTCTTGGTCCCAAGGCTCGATTGGACGTTCAATCAGTTTCACATATAATGTGAATGTAATAGTGATTATGTCGGGACCCGACATTTTCAGTAAATGTAGGACCAAGCCCATCGGTCTACCATGTTCGAGGCTTGCAATCCTAGTGGATATCAGAAAAGGTACAATGGTGTGCACACAACCATTTCATTCCTGAATGCTCCTAAGCTTAGGACAACAACAAATAATCCTTTTCCTATACTAGACGGAATCGGTTGTTTTCATGCTAACACTTAACTAAACATAAATTATATCATTCATCATTGTTTCCTTCCAACATTTTTCCGATCTTTTTCCTCCTCCATTAATATACAAAGTTGGTCACATTGATCCTTCGTTTTCATGCTAACTATTAACTCAATGTAAATTAAATCATTCTTTATTATTTCCCTCCAACATTTTTTCGATCTTCCTCTTCCTCTTTTAAGATTTTTACTTTCTTATAGCTTTTCATTGAAACTTTATTTTGATTGGTTTTCTATACGTACAAACCACCTTAAATGATTTTTTTAATTTTATTGTCTATTGGTATCACCTATAATTTGTTTCTAATAGTTAACTCAACACAAGCATCATTATGCTTTATTATGTTTTTCAACATTTTATGGTCTTTCACTTTCTTTTTTAATATTTACAAAATCTATACTCAAGCTTCCTTTAATCATCCTTCTACGTATCAAAATCATCTTAAACAAATCCCTTTAATTTTATCATATGTTTGTGTTACTCCCAATTTATTAGTAATCACTTCATTTTGTAAATATTATAGAACGGCTACACCAAAATTATTATCCAATCGGTATGGAGATTCTTAAGAGTTGTTTAAATATAACTGTCATTCCCCACCCGCAGTCTTGTGAAAAAGAATGACAAAGACCACCATCATAACTGAATTGCCCCATCTCTTTCATTATCGAATTGGTTTTCCACACATTCAAACACACCTATTTTATTATCTATTGGTATAACTCCAAATTTGTTTCTAATTATTGTCCAACCGGTTTTAGGCATTAACTGTCATTCCCAACATACAATCTTGTGAACAAGAATGCCAAAAGCCACTAACATAACTGAATTGCCCCATCTGTTTAGCAAAGCCGAACCACAAACCCATACGAAGCTGTTTATTGCACGAAATTCTCAATTTTGTTTTGTAATTCAAGTTGAATTTCATTGCATTGCAGTTGTCATAGCTTAGCTTTGCTCTCTAATAATCCCTAATCATGATAAAGTACAAAGGCTTTCAAAGATTTTCCACTTCCGGTGAGAATAGTATAATTTATTTTGCTTCGTAATAAGAATTTTGAAGGTAAATAACCGCACTTGGATGTGGATGTGCATGCACACATACATTTTGAAGTAAGACATGTATCTTTGGGAAAGTGGTCTGTTGTTCAATACTGGTTCATCATTGCTTTGTCAAGCCGTCACTTTCATCGCATGCTACCAAAGACAAGTCATTGAATTTATGGTCGTGTTTGTTTCACTTCATTAGCTTTAGAGTTTCTTTTATTATTTTATCTGCTACTTTATTCTGCAATAGGTCACACAGCTGTCACCAACAGTTCTAAAATCTGAAGGGGTTTCAGTCTATCGTGCTGTTCAAAATGCTGATGAGTTTGTTGTTGTTACCTTTCCCAGGCATATCACTCGGGGTTTAACTGTGATTTCAACTGCGCCGAGGCTGTCAATATTGCTCCGGTTGATTGGTTGCCACATGGCCAAAGTGCAGTGGAACTTTACCGTGAGCAGCATCGTAAAACGTCAATATCTCATGACAAGTTGTGTCTTCGTGCTGCTAATGAAGCCATTAAGGCTCTCTGGGAGCTATCCTTAAAAAAAGGTAATAAACAAAATTGAAGATGGCAAACTGAATGCGGGAAGGATGGAATTTTGACAAATGCAATTAAGGTATGAATGTCCTTGTGCTTCGTGATTATGGCAAGTTGAGAACGGATTAATGTCTTCCCCTGTCATTTTTTGTTGTTGTAGACACGAATTCTGATTGAGCGGAGAAGAAGAGAATCACTTCCAAAACATTTTGTGGGGATGAGGATGCATAAAGACTTTGGTTTAACTGATGAAAAAGAATGTTTCTTATGCTTTTAGGATTTAGTTGTATCGGCTACTGGTTGTTTTGAGTGTTCACTGAAGCGCTTCTCATGTTTCGAGCATGCAAATTATAACAGCAGCATGCGCTCGGCCGCAATGGCGTGAGTCAAACCCTGTTCAATATCATCTCCGTCATCCGACGATTCAGTTTCTTTTTCTGCTATCTTTCGATTTTTTGTTTTCCGTGGTTTCTTCGGTCATGCAAATTATTACATAACTGAATTGCCAAAGCCTAACCACAAACCCATACGAAGCTGTTTATTGCAGGAAATTCTCATAAAAGGACTATATCGAACACAAATGCATCTCAATTTTGTAATTCAAGTTGAAACCCTAGAAGCACAAACCATCGTATCCTTCACCACCTAAAGCATCCACCACAACAACTCTTAAGCAGAGAGAGAGAGAGAGAGAGATGCATACAAGGGCAATCCTAGAAGGAGATTGAAACCGACAATTTCAGAATTTGATGACCGAGATTGTCGATGAGCAATCCCTCATAGCTCTTTCTCTCCAACGGACCGATCTGCCGTAAATTCTTTCCCCCTTTCTCTCCGTCTGGCACCCAATCGATCGACTGACTGATCTCGCACAGGGTCGTTCCTCCCTTTGGGTTTCTCTTCTCACATCGCTCGCGTTCTCGGTCGATGAGAACCAATGAAGAAGGTTTCCCCTTCATTTCATTTCGCGCGAGCCAATCCCGCTTTATTTAAACTTTGAGAATTCCCATGACAATGATACCTCCGAAACGACACGAGACACGCAATCTTGAACCGAAGCATCAAGACTGCAGTCATGCAAGGAAAGTTTAAGCGGTGATAGAGCACAAACTATATGTTAACCACAGAGCGCACGGGAGACAGAGAGAGAGAGAGAGAGGGAGAGACGGGGCGTCCAAATTATAACAGCAGCATGCGCTCGGCCGCAATGGCGTGAATCAAACCCTGCTCAATATCTTATCCGTCATCCGACGATTCAGTTTCTTTTTCTGCTCTCTTTCGATTTTTTTTTTTTCCGTGGTTTCTTCAGTCTGGCAAAATCACTGGATTAGAACAACCACTTGGAGACGAATAGTGTGGTTAGTTCAGAAAATAGATTTTGGGTTCGTACTTTTTAATGGAAAAACCATCAAATTTTGAACAGTTTAGATCATTTAAATCCGGGGCTCTTCAGAAGGCAGTTTACACTTTGAAATCAGGCAAATGAGGGTTGAGTTTTGAAACGAGCGCCAACCATGTACAGGTATCTGATTCATATAATAAGTGCAGCATTTTTTTTGTTATAAACAACTCATGCAGCTGCCTAGTTGTGCTTCGAGAACGACTGTCATAATTCCACGGACATGATATTCTTACACGTTCTTCTATTGATCTTATTTCTATATGTCCAAACCATCTTACATGATATTCTCTCATTTTATCCTCTATAGGTGTTACTCCTAATTTGTTTCTAGTAACCTCATTATGTATGCGGTCTTTTATTATATCATCACTCATCCATCTCAACATATTCATTTCTGTTACATACATCTTTTATACGTGTTGATGATTAACTGCCAACACTCAAAACCATAAAACATGACAGGTCTAGTTATTGCTCTATAATATTTATCTTTTAACTTTAATGGTATCTTATTGTCACAAAGAATACCTTAAGCTCCTTTTCATTTTAACCAACTAGCATTAATTCTATACGTAACATCTCCATCAATTCTTCCATCACTCTAAAAAATTAACCTTGGGTATTTAAAACTTTCCTTTTGGGGATGCAATGTGTGCCAATTTTAATTTCTATGTCCTCTAAAGTAACCAAATGGTCAAACTTACATTTCATTTATTCCGTGTTTGTCCTACTAAGTCGGAGGCCTTTGCTTTCTAATGTTTCTTTCCACAATTCCAATTTTCTATTAACTTTTTCTCTTAGACTCCTCCACTGACACAATGTGTTCTGCAAATAACATGCACCAAGGTACTTCATCTTGAATAGGTTTTGTTAACTCACCAACCACATTTATAAGTAAATATGGACTTAAAGTTGATCCTTGATGTAACCCAACATTAACTTCAAAGAAGTCTGTCGTTCCTTCATAAGTCCTCACACATGTTTTTGCACCATCGTAAATATCTCTTATAATGTTAATGTACGTCAATGGGATACCTTCTTTTTCCAAGGTTCTCCAAAGAGCCTCTCTCGATACCCTCTCATAAGCCTTTTCTAAATCGATAAATATCATATGAAGGTCTTTCTTTTTCGCTCTAAAATGTTCCATAAGAAGTCTCAAAAGGTGAATCGCTTCAACAATAGATCTGTTTGTCAATGGGATACCTCCTTTGTTGTACTTAATATTTGTCTTAACCTACATTAGATAATTCTTTCCCATAATTTCATAAGTCTCATTAACTTGATACCTTGATAATTCACACAATTCTGAATGTCTCCTTTGTTCTTATATATGAGCATAAGTGTTCCTTGGGCATCATTCTTTTATAGCATACTCCTAATCTAATAACATTACCATTTCGTTCATCAGATTTGGTAAAGCCATACTTTATCTGCTTAATTTAGCAAGTATACAGTTTAACTAGATTAACTGACCCATTTCCACTATGTAGAGTTTACATGCTTCTTGTAGAAATATCACTGACTTTGCTTAACAAATCCGATCGCAGGTTGAAAGTCATGAATTCGATACCCAGGGTGTAATCAGCCTTCCCGTTGTACCACGAAAGAAAGAAAAGAAAATGCTCATGGAGAAAAAAGAGACAATATATGGCCGAAACCAAAGAGCTCCTTGAAGTTAATGTCTAGAGGAAAAGCACCATTGTTCTTGGGTTGATTCTTTCTCATTAGTTTAGAGACAGTGCAGTCTCATATATGGAGATTCAAATTTGGTATTAAGTGAAATTGATAATAATTGTAATAATCCCGTTGGTAGTTCTTTCTCTTTAGTTTAGAGAAAGTTGTCAGTCAGTTTTGAATGTATTTATTGTTGATCAAATCATTGCCATCTCTTGTCGCAACAAGAGATAACATGTGGCTTGATGTGTGCATAGGTTCCTTGATAAATTGTGTGTGATAGACAGCGAGAGACAAATGTTTTCGCTTGTAAAAATGATGTTTAAAAGACAGTGGATCCCAAGAAATTAACAAATTTTCTTGGTTCTCTCACTCCACACATGCCACCAAATTCTAACCTCATTAGAACAATAAAAAATGGATGCCTATCATGTTAACCACAAATGTCTTGGGCCCAAGGTTCGATTGGACTAGTTCAATCAGTTTCACATGCAACGTGAATGTAACACTGATTGTGTCGGGACCTGACATTTTCCGCCCATGTCGGCCAAGGCCCATCGGTCCACTCTGTTCAGGCTTTCAACCCTAGTGGCTATGAGAAAAGGTACAATGGTGTGCACACATCCATCTCATTCCACAATGCTCCTAAGACAACAACAACTAAGCCTTTTCCTATACTAATCGGATTCGGTTATTTTCATGCTAACACTAAACTCAACATAAATTATATCATTCTTTATTGTTTCTTTCCAACATTTTTCCGATCTTTTTCTTCCTCTTTTAATATACACAGTCAGTTACATTGATCCTTCATTTTCATGCTAACTTTTAACTCAATGTAAATTAGATAATTCTTTATTGTTTCCTTCCAACATTTTTTCGATCTTTTTCTTCCTCTTTTAAGATTTTTAGTTTTTTGTAACTTTTAATTGAAACTTTCATGTGATTGATTTTCTATACAGACAAACCACCTTAAATGATTATTTTATTTTATTATCTATTAGTATCACCCCTAATTTGTTTCTAATAGTGAACTCAACACAAGCAAGATTATTCTTTATTATGCTTTTCGACATTTTTGTGGTCTTTCTCTTACTTTTTTAACATTTACCTATACTCAAACTTCCTTTAATCAACCTTCTACGTATCAAAACCATCTTAAACAATTTCCTTCTATTTTTTCGTATATTAGTGTTACTCCTAATTTATTTGTAATCACTTCATTTTGTAAATATTATAGAACGGCTACACCAAAATTATTGTCCGGTCAATATGGATATTCTTAAGAATTGTTTAAACATAACTGTCATTCCCAACCTACAGTCTTGTGAAAAAGAATGCCAAAGGCCACCAACATAACTGAATTGCCACATCTTTTTCATTATCGAATTGGTTTTCTATACATTCAAACCACCAAAATTGTCAAATTTGTTTCTAATTATTGTCTGACTGGTTTTAGGCGTTGTCACTCCCAACATACAAACTTGTGAACAAGAACGCCAAAAGCCACCAACATAACTGAATTGCCACATCTTTTTCATTATCGAATTGGTTTTCTATACATTCAAACCACCTATTTTATTATGTATTGGTATCACTGCAAATCGTTTCTAATTATTGTCTGACTGGTTTTAGGCGTTGTCACTCCCAACATACAACCTTGTGAACAAGAATGCCAAAAACCACCAACATAACTGAATTGCCCCATCTCTTTAGAAAAGCTTAACCACAAACCCATACGAAGTCGTTTATTGCACGAAATTCTCATAAAAGGACTATATATATCACTCACAAATGCATCTCAATTTTATAATTCAAGTTGAAACCCTAGATGCGCAAACCATCGTATCCTTCGCCACCTCAAGCATTCTCCACAACAATTCTTAAGTAGAGAGAGAGATGCTTACAAGGGAAATCCTAGAAGGAGATTGAAATAGACAATTTCAGAGTTTGCTGACCGAGATTGTCGATGAGCAATCCCTCATAGCTCTTTCTCTCCAACGGACCGATATGCCGTCAATTCTTTCCCCTTTCTCTCCGTCTCGCACCCAATCGATCGACTGACAGATCAGCACAGGGTCGTTCCTCCCTTTGGGTTTCTCTTTGAACATCGCTCGCATTCTCAGTCGATGAGAACCAATGAAGAAGGTTTTCCCCTTCATTTCATTTCGCGCGAGCCAATCCCGCGTTATTTAAACTTAGAGAAATCTCATGGCAATGATACGTCCGAAACGACACGCGACACGCAATCTTGAACCGAAGCATCAAGACCGCAGTCATTCAAGTAAAGTTTAAGCGGTGATACAGCACAAACTATATGTTAACCACGGAGCGCACGGGAGACAGAGAGAGAGAGGGAGAGACGGGGCGTCCAAATTACAACAGCAGCATGCGCTCGGCCGCAATGGCGTGAGTCAAACCCTGTTCAATATCTTCTCCGTCATCCGACGATTCAGTTTCTTTTTCTGCTCTTTTTCGATTCTTTGTTTTCCGTGGATTCTTCGGTCTGGCAAAATCACTAGTTTAGAACAACCACTTGGAGACGAATAAGTGTGGTTAGTACAGAAAATAGATTTTGGGTTCGTACTTTTTAAATCTGGGGCTCTTCAGAAGGCAGTTTACACTTTGAAATAAGGCAAATGAGGGTTGAGTTTTCAAAATGGAGGATTTGTCGCCTAGAGACGGTTGATACAGATTATAAG
Organism: Brasenia schreberi; assembly: GCA_036023115.1. Taxonomy (NCBI): domain Eukaryota; kingdom Viridiplantae; phylum Streptophyta; class Magnoliopsida; order Nymphaeales; family Cabombaceae; genus Brasenia; species Brasenia schreberi. The sequence goes on along the minus strand of JAYKKT010000078.1, from coordinate 6,360,153 downwards.
TGCAGCATTTCTTTGTTATAAACAACTCGTGCAGCTGCCTAGTTGTGCTTCGAGAACGAACAATGTCAGCAATGGTGATGACATCTAAGTAGAGTTTTCGATGCCGTGGCTCTAGCAAATTACTTAAGCCATGAACTAGCAGCTATATAACAGGGATATAGAATGAGCCAAAGTACATGATATTGGCATGTTCAACATTCATATTGTTAGGTTTTGCATGCCCATAGCCTGTCCTGTTCCCTGAACTAAAAGCTGGGTCAGATGCAAGCTTGATCCCAAACTTGAAACAAGCTTGAGAAACTTGAGTTTCAATAATTCATCAAAAGTGAAATTGTTGCTAATTTTTGCCGAGAAACTACCTGTGCAACACTCCCATGGTTCAAGTTTTCTGACATGTAGTCGATATTTTAGAGCCTATCGGCAGAGTTCACAGTTTGTTTTGCTGACGCACATCAGCCAAAACATTTCAAGTACATGCCAAAGCAAGCTGGATAACGGGTACTAGCACCATTGAAATAACCCCCATGAATACAAGTTTCTGGATTGACATCAAGAAACAATCGACTGTCATAATTCCACGGACAGACTGTACCTAAATCACAAAAGAATCTAATATGATCAATTTGGAATACAATACAAAGCAATCCACCCACTGTAAGATAAAGAAAACAAAATGCAAGTGATGTATTGAGTTCAAACTTGATGTCTTTGAGTTCAAAGTGTGGATTCTACAGAAAACTGATTTTCTTTGGTGGAAAAAGAATATACCTCTAATGGAGGAAATATTTGCACTTCATGAAAACAAGTGTCGTGTTAAAAGTGCTCATACCTATTTCAACACATGGACAAACATAAAATACACAATCACGCGTAGAGTACTCTCACATAAATTGCCAGACCGTCATAAGTCTAAGATCTTTCTTCGAAGAGAGCCTCCCATTAGTTAAAGGCTTATGAGAGGGGCCTATGACATGGTAAAACTTCACAAGGACAGACATCTTTCATGGTAACTTCAATCATCTGATGAAACAAATTTGATCTTCATTAGCAATCCAAATGGTGAACTCCCACATTTCCACCACAGCATTATGTGCATCCACATTCCCATCCCAATCTAAAGCCAAATGATTGGTAAGAGATGGCATGGTAACTTCAATCATCAGATTTGCATCCTGAGTTTGAAACCCTCCTTAGAATCAAAATTTAGGCATATAGTTCAACATTTGCGCTGTCCTCTTTCCAAGCATAAATGTATTCGTTTCAGAGATGGCATCATTCTTTTATAGCATACTCCTAATCTAATAACATTACCTTTTCATTCGTCAGATTTGGAAAAGCCATATTTTATCTGCTTAATTTAGCAGGTATACAGTTTAACTAAATTAACTGACCCATTTCCACTATGTAGAGTTTAAGTGCTTCTGTTTCTGCTTCTTGTATAAATATCACTCTGACTTTGCTTCATATGTTTGCTTAACAAATCCACTCGCAAGTTGAACGTCGTGAATTCAATACCAAGGGAGTGATCGGCCTTCTCGTTGTACCTGGTAAGAAAGAAAAGAAAATGCTCATGGAGAAAAAAGAGACAATATCTGGTCGAAACCAAAGAGTTCCTTGAAGTTAATGTCCGCAGGAAAATCACCGTTGTTCTTGGGTTGATTCTTTCTCATTAGTTTAGAGAAAGTGCAGTCTCATATATGGAGATTGAAATTTGGCATTGTGTGAAATTGATAATAATTGTAATAATCTGATTGGTAGTTCTTTCTCTTTAGGTTAGAGAAAGCTATCAGTCAGTTTTGAATGTATTTATTGTTCATCAAATCAATGCCTTCTCTTGTTGCAACAAGAGATAATGTGTGGCTTGATGTATGTATAGGTTCCTTGATAAATTGTGTTTGTGTGTGATGGACAGTGAGAGACATGAGTGCAATCACTTCGATGAGATGTCACTATTGTAGTTTATAATTTGATTCAAACCTAAAGATAGACCCGAATTATGTTACTCTTAATACGCAAGCTAATGTCTTTGCTTGTAAAAATGATGTATAAAAGATAGTAGATCCCAAGAAATTTCCTAATTTCCTTGGTTTACTCACTCCACACATGCCACCAAATTGTAACCTCATTAGAACAATAGAAAATGGATGCCTATCATGTTAACATTAAATGAGAATTTAAAACAACTAAGCCTCTTCCCGTACTAGATGGGGTCAGCTATATGGATTCTTTGTTTCGACATAACCCTATCATGGGTCATGTTAGCAGTTAACTCACAATAAGCTAGTTCATTCTTTATTGTTTCTTTCCAATACTTTTGTGGTTATTCTCTACCTCTTTTAATACTTTAAAAATATAGTTTTCATACCTTCTTAGAGGTTATTCTTTCGATCTTCTTTCTATATATCGAAACCATATTAAATGATATTCTCTCATTTTATCCTCCATTGGTGTCACTCTTAATTTGTTTCTAATAACTTGATTATGTATACGGTCGTTTCTTGTATGACCACTCATCCATCTCAACATCTTCATTTATGTCCCAAACATCTTTTGTACATGTTGATGATTAACTCCCCAACACTCATAACTATAAAACATGGAAGTGTAATTGTTGCTACATAATATTTACCTTTAATGGTATCTTCTTATAACAAAGAATACTTGATGCTCCTCTCCATTTTAACCAACCAGCATTAATTCTGTGTAATATCTCCATCAATTCTTTCATCGCTCTGAAAAAATTGACTCTAGGTATTTAAAACTTCCTTTTTAGGGGATGCAATATGTACCAATTTTAATTTTTATGTCCTCTGAAGTAACTAATTGATCAAACTTACATTCCATATACTATGAAGTAACCAAATGATCAAACTTACATTCTATATAATCTGTCTTTGTTCGACTAAGTCAGAAGCCTTTACTTTCTATTAACTTTTTCTTTAGACTCCTCCACTAACACAATGTCATCTGCAAGTAATATACACCAAGGTACTTTATCTTAAATATGTTTTGTTAACACGTCAATCACCATTATAAATAAGTATGGACTTAAAGTTGATCCTTGATATAACTCAATATTAACTTCAAAGAAGTCAGTCATTCCTTCATGAGTTCTCACACATGTTTTTGCACCATCGTACATGTCTCTTATAAGGTTTATGTATGTCACTGGGATACCTCTTTTTTCCAAAGTTCTCCAAAGAACCTCCCTCGATACCCTATCATAAGCTTTTTCTAGATCAATAAATATCATGTAAAGATCTTTATTTTTTGCTTTAAAATGTTCCATAAGATATCTCAAAAGGTGAATCGCTTCAATTGCAGATACGCCTGGCATGAATCCAAATTGGTTATCTATTATACTCGATACTTGTCTTAACCTATGTTCGATAATTCTTTCCCATAATTTCATAATATGGCTCATTAACTAGATACCCTGGTAATTCACATAATTATGAATGTCTCCCTTAGTTCTTATATATGAGTATAAGTGTATTCGTTCTAGATTCCTCTGGTACTTTTTGGTTTCTCCATGTTTCATTAAATAGTCTTGTGAGTCAAGTGATTTATGTTTTTCCTATGATTTTGTGACCTTCTATAGGAATATTTCCAGTCCTACTGATTTATCACTCTTCGTATGTTTAAGAGCCTCTTTGACTTCATTCTTTTGAATACGTCGGTAGAAATTGTTGTTTATATTCTTTTTTTATTTGGATAACTCTCCTAATCTAATACCACCTTCATTTTTCTTAAAAAGCTTATAAAAATAGTTTTTCATCTATTTCTTATATCATCATTTGCCATTAAAATTTTTTCATCATCATCTTTCATGCATCTAACATAATTAAGATCCTTAATTTTCTTATTTCTAGTATGAGCTATCATAAAAATATCTGTTTCACCATCTTTTGAGTTGAGTTTTTTATATAAGTCCTCCCAAGTTTTAGTTTTTGCTTCGTTATCGGTATTTTTCGCTTGTATCTTTGCTTTCTTATAAGCCTCTAAAGGTTCACTAGTTTTTTTAGCATAATGTAATTTGTAACATACCCTCTTTGCCTTGATTTTATTTTGAATTACTTTACTCTACAACCAAGCTTCTTTTTATACCGGTACACTTCCCTTAGATTCACCTAACACATCTTTTGCCACTTTTATAATATGTATAACCATATTGTTCCACATATCACAAGGTATAACAACATAATTTCAAGCATCTCCTCGAAGGACTTTATGTTTAAATATACCTTATTTCTCGCTTTTGAGATTCCACCATTTAGTCTCAATAGCTCGAAACACTCTTTTCATCTTTGTCAATTTTTTTATTTGTAAATTTATAACTAAAAGTCGATGTTGGGTGGTTAAGTTTTCTCTTGGAATTACCTTGCAATCTTTACAACACGCTCTATCTTTTTTTCTACAAATAAAATAATCAATTTATGTTTATGATAAGCCACTCTTATAAGTAATTAAATGTTTATCTCGTTTTTTGAGGATTGTATTGACTATAAAGAGAACAAATGTTATAACAAAATTTAAAATCTCCATACCTTCCTCGTTTATATCCCCAAAACCAAAGTTTTTATGAATACTTTGATATCCTAGTGACTCTTTGCCGACATGTCCTTTTAGGTCTCCTCCTAAACAAATCATCTCCCTTTATAGAATTCTTTGAATCACCTTATCTAACTCTTCGCAAAAAGTCGTCTTTATACTATCTTCTAGTTCTATTTGAGGTGCATAAGAACAAACTATATTCAAAACCTCTGCTGCTAACAATAATTTCAGCGTCATGATTTGGTCACTATATCGTTATATGTCTAATACACTATCCTTTAAATCTTTATTTATGATAACACCAACTCCATTTCGAGCATTTTCCTTATTATCTATTGATATCACCTCTAATTTGTTTCTAATAGTTAACTAAATACAAGCATCATTATGCTTTATTATGTTTTTCAACATTTTATGGTCTTTCACTTTCTTTTTTAATATATACAAAATCTATACATTCTATACTCAAGCTTCCTTTAATCATCCTTCTACGTATCAAAATTATCTTAAACAAATCCCTTTAATTTTATCATATATTTGTGTTACTCGCAATTTATTAGTAATCACTTCATTTTGTAAATATTATAGAACGGCTACACCAAAATTATTATCCAATCAGTGTGGAGATTCTTAAGAGTTGTATAAATATAACTGTCATTCCCCACCCGCAGTCTTGTGAAAAAGAATGCCAAAGACCACCATCATAACTGAATTGCCCCATCTCTTTCATTATCGAATTGGTTTTCTACACATTCAAACACACCTATTTTATTATCTATTGGTATGACTCCAAATTTGTTTCTAATTATTGTCCAACCGGTTTTAGGCATTAACTGTCATTCCCAACATACAACCTTGTGAACAAGAATGCCAAAAGCCACTAACATAACTGAATTGCCCCATCTGTTTAGAAAATCCTAACCACAAACCCCATACGAAGTTGTTTATTGCACGAAATTCTCATCAAAGGACTATATCGAACACAAACGCATCTCAATTTTGTAATTCAACACTAAATGATAATTAGAAAAAGAAAAATGGATGCCAATCATGTTAACACTAAATGATAATTAGAAAAAGGAAAAAAAAATAGAAAAACGAATAAAAAGGTCTTGGTCCCAAGGTTCGATTGGACACTTCAATCAGTTTCACATGCCGACAGAGGCCTATCGGTCTTTCCTATTCGAGGCTTACAATCCAAGTGGCTAAAAGAAAAGGTATAATGGTTTGCACACATCCATCTCATTCCACAATGCTCCTAAGCATACGACAACAGCTAAAACTTTTCTTGTACATCAGTTGTTTTCAACTCAACATAAATAATATCATTCTTTTTATTTCCTTCCAACAATATTGTTCCAACATAACTGTCATTCGCAACCTGCAGTCTTGTGAAAAAGAATGCCAAAGGACACCAACATAACTAATTGCCCCATATCTTTCATTATCGAATTGGTTTTCTACACAGTCAAACAACCTATTTTATTATCTATTGGTATCACTCCAAAATTGTTTCCAGTTATTGTCCAACCGGTTTTTGGCGTTAACTGTCACTCCCAACATACAACCTTGTGAACAAGAATGCCAAAAGTCACTAACATAACTGAATTGCCCCATCTGTTTAGCAAAGCCTAACCACAAACCCCATACGAAGCTGTTTATTGCACGAAATTCTCATAAAAGGACTATATCGAACACAAATGCATCTCAATTTTGTAATTCAAGTTGAAACCCTAGAAGCGCAAACCATCGTATCCTTCACCACCTCAAGCATCCACCACAACAACTCTTAAGCAGAGAGAGAGAGAGAGATGCATACAAGGGCAATCCTAGAAGGAGATTGAAACCGACAATTTCAGAGTTTGATGACCGAGATTGTCGATGAGCAATCCCTCATAGCTCTTTCTCTCCAACGGACCGATCTGCCGTCAATTCTTTCCCCTTTCTCTCCGTCTCGCACCCAATCGATCGACTGACAGATCAGCACAGGGTCGTTCCTCCCTTTGGGTTTCTCCTCACATCGCTCGCGTTCTCGGTCGATGAGAACCAATAAAGAAGGTTTCCCCTTCGTTTCATTTCGCGCGAGCCAATCCCGCGTTATTTAAACTTAGAGATATCTCATGGCAATGATACGTCCGAAACGACACGCGACACGCAATCTTGAACCGAAGCATCAAGACCTCAGTCATGCAAGGAAAGTTTAAGCGGTGATAGAGCACAAACTATACGTTAACCACGGAGCGCGCGCGGGAGATAGAGAGAGAAAGAGGGAGAGACAGGGGGCCAAACTATAACAGCAGCATGCGCACGGCCACAATGGCGTGAGTCAAACCCTGTTCAAGATCTTCTCCTTCATCCGTCGATTCAGTTTCTTTTTCTGCTCTTTTTCGATTCTTTGATTTCCGTGGTTTCTTCGGTCTGGCAAAATCACTAGTTTTGAACCAACACTTGAGACGAATTAGTGTGGTTAGTTCAGGAAATAGATTTTGGGTTCGTTGTTTTTAATGGAAAAAACCATCAGAAGGCTATTTACACTTCGAAATCAGGCAACTGAGGGTTGAGTTTTAAAAATGGAGGATTTGTCACAATACCTGCTATCGGCATGGTCAACATTCGTATTGTTAGGTTTTGCATGCCCATGGCTTGTCCTGTTCCCTGAACTAAAATCTAGGTCAGATGCAAGCTTGATCCCAAACTTGAAACAAGCATGAGAAACTTGAGTTTCAATAGTTCATCAAAAGTGAACTTCTTGCTAATTTTTTCCGAGAAACTACCTGTGCAACACTCCCATGGTTCAAGTTTTCTCATTGACCTAGCTTCAGATTTGTTGATAAAAAACACTAATAAACAAAATCTTGATTTTAGATTTTGCATTTTCCAACAGATGACACATGTTCCAGATTTTTGTTTACTTTCCCTTTAGTACAAGTTTCTATTCATTCAAGTGTCCTTTTTGTTTCCTACTCTTCCTTTCCAACTTGTAGTAGAAGACTCAAAACCAAATTCTTGATATGTTCAGTTTCTTCGTCTTAATCTGTTAGCAAGGGTAAACCAATTGATTGCCTACTTTTTGTTTTTTTTGGTACGTCAGCAATATGTGATTGTCAATTCAAAGTTGCATCAATAAAATGGACTTTTCTCAGGAGAACTGACGACAGATGATTTTGGTATGAAATTATTGACCTTATAAAAGAAACATATAAAAATTGAACGTGAACAAATTTGGGATGTAGAATGACGAATATTTGAACATGAACTTTTTGACAATTTCATCTCTGCATTTGTTTAATTTGCAATGATATGTTTGGAGTTTAGTTAGTTAAACGACCCTTTAGATGCATTATGACGCAAGGCTAGTGTATTTTTATTACAAATGTGACTGAGTAAAAATTTCTTGGTGATTATGTCGTGGTAAACTGGTAATTATTTAGTTATGCTATTTCAAGAATTTTATTCATGGCAATGATTTGTTGAAAGGCCAACTGCCTTTGCTTCAGCTCTTCCAACTATCTTGACATGGCACCTTAATGACGCTTGTACCCACATATGTTCCTGTATTTATCATTTACTTGTTGTAGGATAAACTCTATTTCTACTGGGGAGGATAAAAGGTTTGGATTCTATCCTGGTCCAGAATACACATTTGAACCCTTCAAAAAATACGCGGACAAGTTTAAAGAGCAATATTTTGGAGTTAAAATTAGCTGTAAGGACATGTGCTGCAACGATGACAGACATGATACGAATGAATTATCAGTTGAGGATATTGAAGGCAAATACTAGAATTTGGTTGAGAAAGCATATGAGGAGGTTGAGGTACCTTCAAACAGTGTTGTCTGACGCGTATTGTATCGTGTACGCTGGGTTCCACGATACGGGCGTATCGTATCGTATCATATTTTAATATTAAAATAACACAAAAATTAATTAAAAATCAATAAAAATTAGTAAAAATTCGAAACAAATCGAAAAAAATCAAGAAAAATCTGGTAATTGCTTTAAATTCATATACTGTAAGTTTAGTACAGATTGAGCATTCAACATTGAACAATTGCATCTCAATTTACATATTTTGAATTCAAAAAATGAAATACACATTACAGACACAGTTACATTTTACAAATTGTAATCAGGATCATCAACTAAATAATCTTCATCTTCTCCTTGTTGTAGATCCTCATCATCATCATCAGCGACACCTTCTTCTTGAAAATCAAATTCTTCATCTCCTTGATATTGTTGTTGCGCTCCTTCCAAATTAATCCAAGCAACATCTTCTTCAGTTAGGAGGGCATTTTCTTCAGTGTCTTCCATAACCCAATCTTCTAATATATCAAAAGTATCCAAACTTATTGGATCGAAGTGACTTTCTTCTCTATTTACTTTTTTTAATTGCCTACGACAAACAAAGATAAACAATTAGTAAATAATATTAACAATTGAAGACTGAAGTTAAACTATATTGAATTGAAAATTTGAAAGTAATACAACATTACCTTTCACGAAGGCGCATGTTACAACGAATATAAACTAAATCATTTAGTCTTTTGTGTTCCAACCTATTGCGCTTCTTTGTATGGATGTGTTCAAAAACACTCTAATTTCTTTCACAACCTGTTGCACTACAGGTTTGGCTTAAGACTCTCACTGCAAAATCTTTAAGGTTTGGACAATCAGTTCCAAAACTGTTCCACCAAACATCTGTTAAAAAAGACAAACATTATAGACATAATCCACAGTAATGTAAGATGAAACTTAAATATGAAAATAAACAATTTAGCTGGACGCATCGTACAGCGGTTGCGAATTGCAACAGGCAAACCCATCAAGTGAAGAGCATTATCATATATCTCCATCTCTCGATGTATCGCATCTGCTATGCTCTCATTAGGGACTAATCTGTCGATGCATTCAATGATTCCTCGATTAACCTCACCGTCCCTTTTGAAGGTTGCTGAGTACCTCAATGATGGGTTTAGATAGTAGGTTGCTGTATGAATAGGCTGATGCAATTGTTTATTCCATCTACTATCAATTATTTTCCACACGGGCACATAATCTCTTTTTTTTCTATTAAAGTTATTTATGATTGCTTCTTTTGCCCTATCCATGGCTTCATAAAGGTAGCCCATAGATGGTTTCTCCTCGCTGTCAGCCAATCTCAAAACTTTCACTAAAAGACAAGTAATTTTCAATAATCTGATACATGCATTCCAAAATAAACTTCTAAAAACCGTTTCTGCAATCTCATTCAACTTTTTGTTCCTTCTGTTTTGAGGCAACTCTACAAATTGTTGCCACTCATCTGAGGAGAACATTCTCTTTAAAGCTTGCTTCTGTCTCACAATACTCTGTACAGATAAGAAGTTTGTTGCGAACCGAGTTGCAGTTGTGCGAAGAAGCTCTGCACCTTCTGTGTATCTCCTCATCATACATAAAACAAATGCATAGTTGTAAATGAATTTTGTAATATCTTGGCAACACTCAGTTGCTGCCTTTATTTCATCCATCTCACCAATGTCCTCGAGGATGAGATCTAACAATGGCCTGCACATGGTGTCCAGTAGAAAGTCCCATAAATATCAGCTAACTCCTTTCCAGCTGCTTTGTAGTTAGCTGCATTATTTGTAATCAATTGGACTACATTTTCTAGCCCAACCTCCTGTATAACCTTATCAAATTCCTCTCGTAGGATCTCTGCAGTGTGCCTCTCCTTTGACATATCTAGAGATCTCAAAAACATGAGTCCTTTAGGACAATATACAAGAAAGTTTAGCAATATCCTTCCTCGCCTATTGGTCCATCCATCTGCCATGATAGTGCATCCTGTTTCCTTCTACGATTGTCTCAAAGTCGAATAATATTGCTGCACTTCAATGACGGTCTGATCTAATATCTTCCCTCTAGAGGGCATCCTGTATCATGGACCAATATTAGCAATTGCATCTGCCATTGCTTGAAAATGAAAACTTTTTACTGCATTAAATGGAATGCATGCATCATAAAACCATCTGCCCACTGCAAGGTCTGCTTGATTATACAGTTGTTCTGAAGCCATAGCAGCACGAATTTCTGGCTGAACACCAGGTGTAGTGGAAGGAGGAAAGAACGAATGTATGCTAGAAGAAGAAGCTCTTCCTCTACTCCTTCCTGAACTTCCTCTTCTGCCACCTCCAAAGTCTTCAGCTACAACCCTCTTTCCCCTGCTAGGTGCTCGCGAACTGTTACTACCAATATCTGTTCTAGCATCTGAAGGCAAACTATCAGTGAATCCAACTCCAGTGGCAGTAGCATAATCAGCTTCTTCACACATCTGGAAATCATCCTTTTGTTGTCTCCTTTCCTGTATGCTCTCAATCATCTGCAAGCATTGCCATTTAATACCTTCTGACACACTTCTAACTCTGCTTGTGCATAGCAACTTCTTTCCAGGTTCCTGCTAGGTGGTGTTTCAACCTTGAAATTCCACCACTAACCACCTTTTCAAAAAATAAACATTTGATTTTTAACCTTGAACCCTCAACTGGTATACCCCACTGCCATGCTGGATCATCAGACTTTGAATGAGAGTCTCTACCACCCCTTCCTGCCATCTCAATCGAGTACTTTAATTCAAACAAAAACCTAAAAGCACTTCGTAAATCCCCCAATCTTCAAATAACACTCAAATCGAGTGTCTCCGACTTCATGATGCAATAAAAATCGTATACAAACACTTAATAACTTCATATTTTGTCATTCAAGAAAAAAGAAATAACAAAAAAAACAACAAATATAAAAGGAAAAAATAGAAAAACATTCAAAATATACCTAAATCTGAGTTTGGAGGCTTAGACGGACACCGTAGGGCACGATTTTAGAGCTTTGAATACCAAGAAGGTGAAAACCGACTCTTAGGGAGCTTGAGGAATCCAAAAGGAGAGAGGAAATCCGCGAAAAATCGCGGGTTTCTCTCGAGCCGAGACCCTTTATAAGGGTCCCAGGGCGTATCGCCCATATCGTACGATACGGTGCGATACGCCTGCACCTGCGATATGGGCGATACGGTGCGATACGGACAATACTGCCTTCAAGTCTAAATCTTGAACCTAGATAATGTAAAAGTTCATACTGGTCTTTAACTTTACATTGTCATGACATTTTCCTGCAGGTTCTTTATGGTGCTGATTTGGATACTTCAAAATTCGCCAGTGGTTTTCCCAAGGCATCTGCAGCTTATAAACGAGATATTTCTGGTGTTTTAGTTCCGTGACTATACGTAGGGATGTGTTTCTCATCATTTTGTTGGGTAGGCCATCTAAATTGTCCTATGGTTCCACAAATTTGTTTCAATATTGTCTAATATGGATCAAACTGAAGAATATTTCCTTTTATTCCTTTTATACTTATCTATGTTACATGGATATGGGTACGGTACCCGGTACGGGTATGGGGTATACAATTTTATAAAAAACTAAGGTACGGGTACATCACTATTAAAAAATTAAAAAAATTATATATATATATATATATATATATATATATATATATATATATACACACACACAATTATATAGAGCATTCTATATTTTAAAGAGCATTCTAGTGTTTGAGAATAATTTTATTCTAACTATGACTATGAGAATGCCATTTATATAGTATTCAAAACAACAAGTAAGCCTTTTCCCATACTAGATGGGGTTGGCTATATGGATTCTTTGTTTCCATAGAGCATGTTATTCAGAACCATCTCATATCATATGAATAGTATGATAAATAAACATCATCAGCTTTGGTTGAAATGAACTATTAAATGAACTTAGAAGTTTAGATGGAAACCAGGATCAATAGTGCCAGATGCCAGTAGTTGCCGCTGTAACTCTTTGACCTGGCAAAGCAATTTCTGCTTGCAAGTATCGTCCAACATCATAAGGCTCCAGAGCATATACAGATTTTGTTGCACCTATATCATGAAATTAATAACTTGAGAAGTTATGGAATGCTTAGTACAAGAACACACAGGCATGAAACAAATTGAATTCAAAAGCATATAGTTTTATAACAATCTCAGAGGCTTTTCTAGAGTAATTTTATCAAGTTTCAGGACAATGAGTAAAAGCTAGCTTCCCATGATGTTTAATACAATAAAACTTTACAAGTGAACAGTGTTATTGGTTCAAATTGTTGAAGCAAACAAGCAGAGAGAAAATACAAATACCTGAATTCAGTTCCTTTTTGCCATCAGCAGGTGAAATTCAGTTCCTTCTTCTCAGTTCTCACGTTCTTTGTCAAATCATCTCATGCTCCCTTATTCTGTTCCATCTTCACATGCAACGCAGTCTATGACAGAAGTCTGACTGCAATATTGTCCTGAGTATTAGCTCCACTTCTCATCATTGTAGAAAATTCTTCATAGTTGATTCTTCCATCCTGCAAATCATATGAATCATCACTAATTTGCTACTTTCTAATACCGAGTCCAATAAAATTGCAGTACATAAAAGCTTACATTATCTGCGTCCACCTCTGCTATGATTTCTCTAATACTTGCCTCATCTCCCATCCCATATTCTTTCATGGCATTTTCCAATTCGTCTTTTGTTATACACCTTTTAAAACAGTGGACAAATCAAATAAGCATAGAAGATATAGAAACAGAAAATGCATACCTCTTTGCAATCCCAACCAATACAAGATAAAGTTGCATCCAGAATTTCATCATCTTTACAGAATAGCCAACATACCCGCTCTTGTCTTTGTCGAGATATACAAAAGCTTTGAACACATTCTCTTCTCTTTCTAGTTTGTGCCGGTGCATGGTGGCAGTGATGAACTCAAGGTAATCAATGGTGCCATTTCCATCTACTTCAGCCTGACCACCAACAGACCCAAATTAGAACAGACAATGAACAAACAGAACCATTGTTAACTGGAGTTTTGGCTGCTTACTGCATCCATGAGTTGTCTGGCTTCAGCCTCTGAAAGCCTTGATCCAAGACGAGCCAGTTCAGTCTTAAGCTCCTCGTATGTGATTGTACCACTTTTGTCAGTATCCATGTTGGTAAACATTGCTTTCAGTCCTTTAATTTCCTCCTCGGACATATTTTCAGCAATCACCTTAAAGAAGAAGGTTAATTGAGACTGTCCGATTGATATTTCAAATGTATCAGACCATTTCTGCTCAGCAACCCAATGACTTGCAGATTGTCTTACTTCACACACTAGCTTAGAGATCCTATGTGCTAATAAACTTAAACCAACTGGAAAAGGGAACTTCCCTATTGTCAAAATCACATCATCGAGACCAATTTCAATAACTGTGCAGCATGACAAGAGAATTCTCACTCACAAGAGTTTTATCTGAGAAGAATCCAAAGTGTCCTAAGGAAACAAGAATGAATCGGCGATACAACATAATATCCAACCTTGGAGATAACGAGGGGTAACAATTATGAACATCAGTAGCATCAATACTGTAATGAAGATTAGTGAAGGAAACCCAGAGTTGTACCTTTAGCGCAAGCTTCTTGAGTTTGTTCGTTGCCCGGAATTGCTTCATCCTCGAAAGAACTGCACTGTCTATAGGTCTATTAGATGCTTCGCCACCTTCTCTCATCCATCGGCTGTCGGCGGTCGGCCTGAGAAGAAGGAGAGCAAGACGCAGAGAGAGACGAAGTTGAGAACCAGAGAGGAGAAATCGACGGGTTAGGTTAGGAACTTATGGTTTTTTATCAGATTCAGTGAGTTGATCCATATCCAAACGAGAATCCGATCACGTGGCTGGTACGTGACGTACCCAATTTCGGATACATGTACCGGTGGTATATGTGAATACATACCGGTACACCAGGCGACGTAAGGGTACATACCCAACGTACCTAGTACACGTACCCATACCCGATACGTACCGGGTATGGGTACGACATCATTTTAGGCGTACCCGTGCAACATAGATACTTATGATATCATAGTAACGTCAATTTGTTATTTAATATGTTGCAGATCACAACTTGTACTCATTGAATTATCTCTAGATGGGAGACCCAAAGCTGTGGTACGGAGTCCCACAAAGTGGTGTTTTAAAGTTGGAGAGTGCGATGAAAAACATCTGCCCCATTTGTTTGAAGGCCGTCCTAGTTTACTGCATGAACTTGTGAGTGACAGTTTTCTTCTTGGCTGAGATCCATTTACCTTGCATGCTTTCCCTTCTCCTGATACTGTGCATTGTAATTTACGTTTGACAAACCCTTGCCTAAGTAAAATGCTAGGCACCACGCTGAGCACACCATGGTACTCAAAGATGCTGACAAGCTTGTGATAGATGCCGTGAAGACCATGTCCTTGACTTGTGTGCCCTCTCTTAAGATGTCTCACTAATTTCATTATATTGCAGTTGTCATAGTTTTACTCTCTAATAATCCCTAATCATGATAAAGTACAAAGGCTTTCAAAGATTTTCTACTTCAGGTGAGAATAGTATAATTTATTTTGCTTCGTAATAAGAATTTTGAAGGTATTAACCGCACATGGATGTGGATGTGCATGCACACATACATTTTGAAGTAAGACATGTATCTTTGTGAAAGTGGTCTGTTGTTCAATACTGGTTCATCATTGCTTTGTCAAGCCGTCACTTTCATCGCATGCTGCCAAAGACAAGTCATTGAATTTATGGTCGTGATTGTTTCACTTCATTAGCTTTAGAGTTTCTTTTATGATTTTATCTGCTACTTTATTCTGCAATAGGTCACACAGCTGTCACCAACAGTTCTAAAATCTGAAGGGGTTTCAGTCTATCGTGCTGTTCAAAATGCTGATGAGTTTGTTGTTGTTACCTTTCCCAGGCATATCACTCGGGGTTTAACTGTGGTTTCAACTGCGCTGAGGCTGTCAATATTGCTCCGGTTGATTGGTTGCCACATGGCCAAAGTGCAGTGGAACTTTACCATGAGCAGCATCGTAAAACGCCAATATCTCATGACAAGTTGCGTTTTCGTGCTGCTAATGAAGCCATTAAGGCTCTCTGGGAGCTATCATTGAAAAAAGGTAATAAACGAAATTGAAGATGGCAAACTGAATGCGGGAAGGATGGAATTTTGAAAATGCAATTAAGGTATGAATGTCCTTGTGCTTCGTGTTTATGGCAAGTTGAGAATGGACTAATGTCTTCCCCTATCATTTTTTGTTGTTGTAGACACGAATTCTGATTGAGTGGAGAAGAAGAGAATCACTTCCAAAACATTTTGTGGGGATGAAGATGCACAAAGACGTGGTTTAACTGATGAAAAAGAATGTTTTTTATGCTTTTAGGATTTAGTTGCATCAGCTACTGGTTGTTTTGAGTGTTCATTGAAGCGCTTCTCATGTTTAGAGCATGCAAAACTATTGTGTTCATGTGATCCATGCCAAAGGTACTTCCTCTTTCGTTATGATTTGGATGAATTGGATACCTTGGTGAAAGCTGTAGAAGGAACTTCGAGTGCTTTGTGCAAGTGGGCATTGGAAAAACTGGGAATTGTTGATTCATCCTTGAGAGAACCTGGGGATTCATATGATTCGATGGCTGATGCCTCATCTGTTTTCAGTGATTCCAACAGTTCAAGGGAAGGGATCAATGTAACTCTTGCCAATATGTCACCAGGGCCTTCAGCTAAGCGGAAGCAAGTTGGATGTGAAAACAATGATGTCTTGGAGGCACTCAAAAAGAGTTCAGTTCACACAGATTCAGCTGCCAAGCTTCCTTATGAAAAGGGGGTACTTGTTGGCTCGGAAAGGGTTGAATACATTTCTCTCTTGAATGAAACAAGCAAGTCTGTAAATAAGGATTATGATGAAGCAGAAGCATTTGAAACAAATTTGAAAACTAACGTTTGTTTAGTTTCATCTGTTGTGGAAAAACAAGCACATATTGACACTTCTGCTGAAGAGCCCTCAGCAACTGAATTTAAAACTGGCCTCGTCTATTAAGTGTCAAGTTTCAAAAGCCAGTCACCAGTTTAGAATGCTAATTCTGTGGCTGCTGGTGATAAGGTTGATATACGCAAAAGAATCCATGATCTTCTCCCAGAAGATCATGTTCCAAAGCAAAAAAGATGCTGTTAAAGTTACGAAGGTTAAGATGTTCTGGGATTAACTGTACAGACTACAGAGGAGGCGGTGTGCGTTGTTGATGATGCGTAGGATTTGCTACTTTAATTGAGGCAAGTTGATTGAGTTGATTTGACAAAGAATAACCAGATAATAACCTTCCACCTCGCTGCTGCAGAAGTTCACCGGCCGGTTCCCATGCAGTGCCATTATCTAATTCCATTTGAAATTGCCATATTGAACTAGCTGAACTTAATATTCTTTCAGTGCTTTGCACATAACCCATAGGTTTGCATAGTTCATCTCGGACAAACCTTATGCATGACACTGGAGTCTTTTGTTCCCCATTGCAATCTAATCTTGGTTTTGACATTACCAGATACTGATTGCTTTTGCCTTATTTCACTGTGGTTGTTAGTTGG
Organism: Brasenia schreberi; assembly: GCA_036023115.1. Classification (NCBI taxonomy): domain Eukaryota; kingdom Viridiplantae; phylum Streptophyta; class Magnoliopsida; order Nymphaeales; family Cabombaceae; genus Brasenia; species Brasenia schreberi. Next base: position 6,343,111 of record JAYKKT010000078.1, on the reverse strand, counting down.
ATACACAAAATTACTTCTTTGAAAGATTGCAGAAACGACTTGGTTTCATGCTGCTGGAAGAAAACTAGAAGCAATGGTTATGATCAGGAAGCTGTGATTTCAACAAAGGAATTAGGAAAAGCAGACGAGCGCAAGAAGCATGATCTTCATGGATCAACTTCACTCGTAGGATTTATTGCTTCAACTCTCGACCTCCACCATCTATCTATATGCTGAACCTTGGTGGTATTGAGATTGTCAGTAGTTTGACTTTGACTTTTTCTGAACATAATAACCTCATTTAGACTGTTTACTGTGTTCATAGAGATGCGGTTGATGCAATAATAGGGTTCACTGATCCCGTCTTGCTTTCTCTTTAGTGATAGTCTTTCTGTTTTTGGACTGTGATTTGTTAATATTGGAGATGCATGTGTTGCAAGATCGGTGAGGAATCGTAGCTTTATTCTGAAAGTACGAATATTCTCAAATGGGGTTCTTCAAGAAATCAACTTCATGCATCAGTTGATGTGGTAAGAAATCTCAGCATTTTAGTTATTTCACCTGACCTGGTAATAGCAATTGAAAAGACGAAACCAGTAAAACTATAGGGTAATTTGTTGTGTTTGGGCATTTGCACCTTGTCTGTTTTGCTGGTAGTGGAATTATTGCCCTCAGGATTTCTATTGTGCTATTGAAATATCATGCAGTTCATTTTACAGATGGATGGGTTTAGGTGAAATTTCATCAATAAACCGCGAAGTACATCTAGAAAGCATGTATGTGCTTTACTAAGTTCAAGCAGAATATCGTGAAGATCGAAGCCTAGCAAAGCAAGTGATCACTGACAGCGAAGCATTCATAAGCTAGGGTTCAATGAGAGAGTCATAATCAATTCATCATCACTATTGTCCCTCTGATCAGCCATAATGATTTGCTCATATTGAACCAAACATGCCATGCTTTTACCGCCCAACTTAAGCACTTCTCTTACATTACTCGTTGGAGACAATGACAACTTTGAAGCTATCTGAATGTGGAAAAAAGTCCACAATGGTTTCGAACCGTAGCGGCCAAAATGGAAGGAGTCATCATACTGTAGATGTAGTAGATTAACTTATTCTAAATTTATATGCTAAACTTCTGCCGACCAAGAATCAATTTTCGTCATGTAAGAGACCGCTAGTTAAGGACTAGGATGCATGGTGAATAGGTGTTAATTATCCTCATCTATATCATAACTAAGTGTTCTTGTTGGAGTTTTATGCCCTGCGGAGGCGTGGATGTAAGCATCTTGGAAATTGAATAGTCTAAGACGGGTTCATTAGGAGGGTTTAGAGCAGGAAGAATCATATTCACCGGGATGTTTTGCAAAATGTTGAACCACAGTTCAGTCCCTGCCTTTCCTCTTCATAAACTTATTCACCCTTAACTATCCGTTCTCTGGGATGAAACGACTCATCTGGGTGTCTCTTCACCGTAATTAAAATAATTTTAATTGAAATCAATTTCCTCACTTAACTCCTTTGATTAAGGGTGGTGCCCAGTCTTCGAATCACGGGGTTAACGAGGCTAGCATGGCCTCGAGTAAAAGTCATCAAGTCTTAGTCACGACCATTTCAATCTATAATTTTTCTTTCTATTAATAGTTATACATAACTGAAGATGTTGAGCAGAAAGAGCAATAGTTTACCTGGCTATGGTGACGACTCACAAGTTGAAGGTCATGAGTTGAATACCCAGGGCGGTGCACATTTGGCTTCGGCCTCCGCATTGTGCCAAAAGAAAATGTTTTGAGTAAAAAAGCAAAGTTCATGTTCAGATGCATGCAACTCAAGAAAGGCTTTCTGTAGAGCTCCACAGCTGCTGATGGTCCTGCAGATAAAGCCTCACAGATTCGTTTACCATCAGCAATTCGTCAGCATTTTTTCAGATGGAAATCTTCAAGATCGATTTCTTTAGACGTATTATCTGCCGGCATCTTGCTGAGTCAGAATGATATACACTGCCTGCATGTTCTCAATGGGGTTCGAAAGGCACTCACTTCGCCGTATATGCCACTCTTAATAGAAGTGCTAAGTTCATGACGCCTGCCACTGCAATTGGTTGAGTGATTAAAGTATAAATGTGAAGTGAATTGATTGGATTGAAGAGTCGTTGGGGCTTGGCTTTTCTAAGAGCCCAATGGCTGACCTCTCTATCTCTCTCTCACACACACGCGGGGTTAACTGATTTCCTAGTAATAACACTCGATATTTAGATTTATCAGTTTTCTGCAAATCAACCATTACAGTAATCGACCTTTTGAGGAAGGGAACTCTAAAAAATGGTCCCACAGAGAGAGAGAGAGAGAGAGAGAGAGAGAGAGAGAGAGCTGCTGGGATTCAAAAGAAATTACATGACCATCTTTATGAATTGCGTAACTCTTCTACAACCAGATGGATGGATTCATGCAGGTTTGTTTGACCAAGTTGATGAACTGTTTGGTCCGACGCGTGACATAGAAAAGTACAAAAACTTTGTTATAGATCGATATGTACAAAGCATTAGTCATTTTCTCTTTGGTTTGCTATCTTCGAAGAACGAGCTCACTTCTCGTTAATTAAGTATCGATAAGCACCTCATACTGTTGAAAAAATCACTACCATCCAAAAGGCACTATCTTTATCACCAAAAGAATCCAATAGTGACAGGGATAAAAGCCTAGACAAGGACCAGGGCATCTTTGAGTCCCTCAAAGTGCCACAGTCATCTTCATATTGTTGAGGTGACCACCAGTTTCATAAATGAGGAGCATCTTTACAAAGAAACAAAATAGAATTGCTTGTTGCCTGGATAAACCTTAGAAGGCCAGTATTTTAAGTACGCTGCAATGAAATTGATGTGTTCGTTTTCACCATGTGGATCCCATATCCCTAGGCCAACCACAATCTTGGCCCTATTCTCCAACACATAATCAACCTTTTAGTTAAATAAATTCTATTTTTTAAAATTTTCTCAACTGTTAAGTTTGTGTAGATATCAATATATATATATATATATATATAAATATATATTATATAGGATACATAGTAAATGTGCACACCCATTTGTGCCAAAACATTATTAAAGAATTCAATTGTTTGATCGTTGAGATCAGTAGCTTAGTTTTAGATTAAAAAGATAAAAAATACTATTTTACTTTTGGAAGATTTTCCCATACTAGATATGGGATTGGCTGATTTAATGCACTTGATAAACATCTCAACCATCAATCATTTGAAATCTTTAAGTAAATTTGAGTATGAATGGCCATGCACATAGAATAAGGTCTCTCTCTAATATATATATGTATATATATATATATATATTGTACATGTTTGGGTACTTCAGAGGACATAGAAATTAAGATTGACATACATTACAACCATTACAAAGAAAGTTTGAAATACCTAGAGTCAATTTTTTAAAGTCATAGAAAATTGATGAAGATGTTACACATATAATTAATGGTGGTTGGTTATAATGGAGAGAGGCATTAAGTATTCTATATGAGAAGAAGATATCAATAAAGTTAAAAGGTAAATGTTATAGAGCATTAATTAGAAATGTTATGTTTTATGGTTCTAAGTGTTAGGCAATTAATCATCAAATATGTAAAAGATATCTATAGCAGAAAGGAAGATGTTGAGATGGATGAGTGTTTATACAAGAAAAGACTGTATACATAATGAGGTTATTAGAAACAAATTGGGAGTAACATCAATAGAGGTTAAAATAAGAAAAATCATTTAAGATAGTTTGGACATGTAGAAAGACGACCCAATGACGCTCTGTTAAGAAGATATGAAAAACTAGATCGTAAAATTGTTAAAAGAGGAAGAAGATGACCATAAAAGTATTGGAAAGAAATAATAAAGAATGATTTAGTTTATATTGAGTTAAATGTTAGCATGACACATGATAGAGCCATGTGGAAACAAAGAATCCATGTAGTCGATCCCATCTAGTACGGAAAAAAATTTTAGTAGTTGTTCTTGTATATATATTGAACATGTTTCCCTAATAGTGTTCAATAGTGCAGTTGACCATACTCATAGAATACGCACCAGCATCAGGGTTTAATTTGACTAGATTTAGATTGAGCTAGTAAACTCTTTGAATGAATTATACACGATTAGTGTTTTTGCTTTTTGCTAGGCAAGGTGGAGTTTTACAGATTGATCCACACCATATGAACATAGCCTTTGCATTGAACCCTCTATATAGTGCACTATTCGCATGCCTCTTGTGGGCCTGAAGATGATTTATAAAAAATACATAGGTCCGATAACTACATGCTTGCTAACTTGTTGAACAGTTTCCGTTCAACTATGTTCACGAACGGCTGGCCATCCCTTGACAAGCCAAACTGAACTTAGAGAAGAAAGATTGTCTTAAACACCCAGCTCTTTATCGACCTCAAGTTGCTTTAAGAAAAAGCTGCTTTATAGGAAAAGTTAAAAGAAAATTGTTTTTTTTTTTATTTCTAGAATATACATAGGATAATCTTCTACGAGAGAGTGAGAGAGAGAGAGACAGCTTTTATGAAAAAGTCTTAATAAAAGAAGAAAAGAAGAGAAGGAGATGGTCAGGACTGTTCACAGTTTTATCTGAACTGAGGAAATTCAATGAATGGCGTTAATCACAACAAGACAGCGAAAGAAGCCAAAACCGGAAACTCGGTAGATTTGCTAGTGTCAAACCAAGTGCCACGCACTCACTATTCCAGCCTTTTCACTCTCTCTCTCTCATACATGCTTCCATTATATACTAAACTTTCAACAATTTGCATTTGTCGTATAATCATATGACAGATTGAGTCACTCATCAAGATTAACATGAGGATGAATGTAATTTATATATTAAATGTGATATAGAATGAGTGCATTAGTTATCACTATCCGATTGATTACATGAACGATGATAAACAATATCTAACAGGTTATCTAGTAATTCTCATTCCTTTTTTCTCTTTCTCTATATGTATATATAAAAAATGATTGGATGTCCCAAGAATATATAAACTTCAAATGACTATCGGTTGATCATTTTTTATAAATGATCTGAAATGGTACCAACAAAACATCATCTTCATCACGTTGGAGATTCATATGGTTTTTTTAAACAATATATTATCAATATGATTATCTTTGATAGATAAATGAATTATTAGAAATGGTACCAAAAAGATGTCACTTGTCACAAGGTGAAACCTCTTATACAACAAGAATAATACCTTCTTGGTGTGATTTGGATAAATAAAAAGTTAAAATTCGAGAGTATATAGTCTTAAAAAATCATATATATATATATATATGATTATCAAACTGATAGAGCTTACAGGTCAGCAAGTTAGCTATGTGGTCAAAGAATACAATACGAGAGTGTCTCGTAATTGGTTTCTTTCTTTTTTTTGTTACAAGAGGAGGCCAAAACCTAACACACCTACACATGCACCTTCTGGGAGTTGAACTCCTCACCAGGAGCAACATCGCTACAACGCGCTCTGGATGCAAGAGGTAGCCTTAGGTTGCAGAGGTCATTCATGGATGTTGTCGACATTTTTATTGAGGTTTATTTCATTTATACCGAGGCTGATTCACATTTAAATCCCATAGGGCTAATGTTGCTAACATACTCCTTAGCAATACCCTCTCAAATACTTTCCAATAATTTTAAGAACTAGAGTTGAGTATTTTTTACCTTTGATTTGTTATATAAAGTTATAAATATTGTCTTCAAAAAATTAAGAGTTTAGGGATGAGAATCAGTGACAGGAAATCTTCAATTGTTTTGCAGTGTTACACCCGAATGATATGTAGTTATTTTGATGGGTTAGATAGGTAGGTTTACGCATAAATCTTATTATTTTGGTGCAATGGGGAGGCCGAAGCCAAATGCACACACTGGGTATAGAAGTAATGACCTTCGTCTTGTGACTTGAACCGCTAACCAGGTGAGCTATATTGCTCATTGTGCGCACAGTCCATGACAGGGAAACCGTCGCCAGGCGCGCTGACGGGCTCTCCCAAGACCAGTGCTTGGCCTCGGGGCCAAGCAAGCCTTAGCGGATTTCACTTTGGTGTTAGAGTTTAGCCACCGGCTCCCAAAACAGCACATGAGAGTCCCTCCCCCGAGTGTCAAGTGTAACGATGCCTTGGCACTCAGAGACTCACTCACTCAAACGGCAAAGGCAAAGGCAAAGAGGCAATGTGTTTGTTCGATAATTCTTTCCCATAATTTCATAATATGGCTCATTAACACGGCCCCCAACGTGCTTACATGGGTGTTGGGGGCTCTTCCCTTATACAGGGTTTTACTTAGAAGCAAAAATGTCAGCAAACAATTCACCGTTACATTACTTTTGTCACGGGGAAATCGTCGCCAGGCGCGCTGACAGGCTCTCCCTGGACTGGCGCTTGGCCTCGGGTTCGTGAAAGACATCTCTTTCTCATTCAATGAACCCACGATAATCTACATATAACCTCCTATCTGTTCTCAAGTTTCGTTTTTTTGCTTCTTTTGTGTTTCTTTTTAATTCATTCTTCAACCAACTTACAATTAATTACAAGTAAAAAAATTAAATTCATAAATATATTATTAAGAACTTCGTGGAGCTAAAGAGTTGGTAGTAATAGAAAATGCCTCTAATATACGTGAACTACCAAAATTTCAAAAACAAGCATCAAGTATATGAAAAAGTCAAGCACATAAGTAACTTTTTGCATAATACTAAAACTGCACCTTATGCTTTTCAGGAAAATCATTTATAAAACTGGCCTTTGTTGGGGTTATATTTATGAAGTGATCTAACAAGGTGGGAGAATTGTTGAGAATGACATGGGATAATCCATCTTAGCAAAAAATCGAGAAGTGTAAAGGGTGTTGCCTATTAACAAGATTCAAATTAAAAGAAAATTATTATAGAACATGTTTAATACTAGTAACACTCTAGCAATTATCCATCAACATGTGTAAAAGATATCATTGACAAAACTTGCAAGTACCTGTGATCAATGAAAAAGCCGATTCATAATAAGGTTAAATTAATAAAAGATAAACATAGAGAGGGAAAAGACAATGGTTTCCTTATGTGGAGATCAAGAAGTTGATCCATTTTGCGTGGGAGAAGGCTTGGTCTTGGTTTTCGTTGAGCATTCAACCTGGGTGTTGATATATGGCCTTCGAGCGAGTGAGTAGAAGGACAAATGGTGGCTCTCTCTAGCCATGGCTGGTTTCAGTATCCCTGAAATCAAGAACCAGAACCGAATCGGGATCGGGCCAGTTCTGCTGTCGGTTTGGACCCATCAGTTTCGGTTCTGCTTCCAATTTAGGTCCTAAACCATCCAAAACCAAAAAATACATCACCGGTTCCAGTTCCGGTTCCACAAAAGCTGAAATATGAACTGAACTGAATCCTCTCCGGTTCTGAATCTGGTTCCGGTTCCTGACCTGGTTAGGTTCTGGTTGGAACTGGCCGCGTCTAGGTCTCCTCCCTTTTGGAGATTAGGTATCGCCGGTGTAATCACATATGCCAGCAACATATGCATTGAATGCATGAAAGGGCAGGGTGGCTCATGGGTAAGGCCATTAAGGCGATTTCTTTAGGCCCCCAAAACTTTGATCTCATTTTAGAATCAGTTTATAGGCCCAAAGGTTTTAGACATTTAGAATATACAACTTTTTAGGCCCCAAATTTTAAGTGAACACTTGAAATACCGGATTCGTTAGGCCCTAAAAATTTTAGATTTTCACTTAGGACGTGTTGAGCCACACCTGTGAAAGGGTTCATTCTCTCTCTCTCTCTCTCTCTCTCTCTCTCTCTCTCTCTCTCTCTCTCTAGATCTGCTTCCATAAGAAGGGTCATGCCGAACAGGCCTTCCAGCTAGCAGATGTGAGAAGGCTAACTTCACCACGATGCATGTTCTCCTTTAAAAATAATGATAATTAATAACATTAATGATAGGTTATTTTTCATGGATGAGGAGATGCATACAAATTTCATTTAACTCTCTTATACAGCTGCCACTGTTATTCTCAAATTGCTTTTCTGCTTTATTTAGAACTCATGTTTGACATGTCTCTCTTGTGAACAGACTGGAAACTGGCTCGTCAATCCGCACGGGTTTTAGTCGGATTAAGCGGGTCCAGATCAGAATTAACGGGTCTGATAGTGATGGTCTTTGGTTAGGCACAAATTAAGATTTGATATTTTTCAATTGAGGTGGATCCTGATAGTGATGGTCTTTGGTTGGCCCTTTGGACGGTTCACGTCAGGTGGGGTTGGTGACTTGGCCCTCTCCTCTTGGGACGCATCAGCATATTATCACACAAATCTGTGTTGTGTTTATATATATATATATGCGTGCACGCGTGCTGGCACCAAATCAAACCGTTGGTCAGTCTCATCGTATCTTTATCTCCTCTACATATACAGAGTTTCTCCTTCACTGCTTTGTGTGCCTATTAATAGGCCATCCAAGTATCCCACTCAAGGGTCTCCCTTCCTTTCCTCCTGCACCCCAATAACGCTCTCTCTCTCTCTCTCTCTCTGAGTGGAGGATGAATTTTTTGACTCTCACAGAGGCCAAGCTTCCTTCTGGATTCCGTTTCCACCCAAGAGATGATGAGCTCGTCTGCGACTACCTAGCCAGGAAGATCTCTAAGGATGAGTCCGGTGAAGTGCCTGCCATGGTCGAGATCGACCCAAACAAGTGTGAGCCTTGGGACCTTCCCGGTACTCTCTCTCTCTCTCTCTCTCTGCGCTCAAGCTCTTAGATCCAAGCCATGTCTGATGGGGTGGCTTTGACTTTTGGCGGTTGATGTTCAACTGATCCTTTGTTTTTAATTTTACTTTTATATGACTCCTCCATGTGGTATTGTTCAAGTTATCGGTTTCTGTCCTTAAAATTTTGGTAGTTGTGTTGGATTCTACTTGATATGGCTGTTTATATGTTGTAGACTCTGCAAAAGTTGGCAAAGAGTGGTACTTCTTTAGCCAGCGGGAACGGAAATACTCGACCGGATTAAGGACCAACCGGGCGACTATTTCCGGCTACTGGAAAGCAACCGGCAAGGACAGAAAAATACATGATGTGAGAACGGGGCAGCTGGTGGGAGCGAGGAAGACGCTGGTATTTTACAATGGAAGAGCCCCTAAAGGAATAAAGAGTGACTGGGTGATGCATGAATTCAGTGTCAAGGGCTCACCTTCGTCGCCAGCACTACCATTCAAGGTCCTGATCAAAATCAAATCGATCCTTCAATCTCTGTCAACCAAGCAACACCACTCTTTTGAACCCTTAACTGTGAAATTTTGTCTGAATCATCGTGCTGTATTCAATTGTGCAGGAAGATTGGGTCTTGTGCAGAGTCTTCCACAAGAATAGAGGAACCTCAACAAGATCCAACACAGATGATAGTTATGATGAACCAAGCTCATGTTCGCTTCCGGCTCTGGTCGATCATCCCTTCCATGTTAACCTGAGTTTAGAGCGTTATGAGCGTGGACCCTGCTTCTCCAGCCTTCCTCAAAACCATACGTCTCATTTTGGAGAGCTAACTGATGTGGGAGTTGGCTTCAATCCTTTGCCAAATTATGAGAGTTTCAACAGTGACAATCATCTTCTCAAATCTGTACTAGGCCATCTAAACATGCCTGATGGAGGTATAAAGTCAGAGGTGCCTCCAATCATAGGGGATGAGAGCTTCACTAGATCTAACCACTCTTCATACAGCCATGAAACTCCTTTGTCAGATATTGACCTGTCTCACATGTGGAACAACTTTGAATACCAATGAAAGACCCTCCGTGTAATTTTCTGTAATTTCTCCTCGCTCTGTGTACACATGTTCACCATTGATGTAAGATAAAGATATGTCATCATATGATTATTCAACTAAAAGTCGGGACTTCCTTTTCTGCTTTCCAAAACTGTCACTTCTAAGTATGCGTGTTTCACACACACGCAGAGATCATATTGTAGTCACCTAATATAAGTGGTTTTTACACGGTTGTTTCTCCTGTTTTTCTGTTTACCTAACATAAGTTGTTTCATATTCAAAGCATGCTGTACGAGTTTGGAATAATTCAAAGTTGACCTGTAATTTTAAGTAGGAGCAGTTCATCTTGTACAGGTAGGTCCTTCTAGGAAAGCCTCGGTGGAGTTCATCCATTCCTAATGTTAAGGATGGGCAATCGGGCGGGTTGGCAGGTATGCCCCCACCGGAACCCGCTACCCAACATTGGTAAAAGGGCTTTAGAATCCTACTGGACCCGGCCCACAGGTCGTAGTGTTCCAAAGGCTATACCCTACCCGTGTAAGACATCTAGAACCCGACTTAACTCAACAAAACTCACAGAGGTTAGTAAAATATTTCTATAACAAAATAAATTAACTGTGTCATCACATAGACCCACATATCAAATATTAAACTGCTGCTAAGTACTGCACTTAGTCTTAGCCAAAAGGCTAGAAATTTCGGCCATCTCCCATTGGCTTTCTTCTATTTATGTCTTGCTCCCACATTATCCCAAGGCGGGTTACACCAGGTTACCCTAAATAAAGCGGGTTACCCTAGAAGCAGCCGAGGGGTGTCAATTGGCATGGGAGAGGACGGGTACCCATGGCTCGGGTTGAAATTGTCATCTCAACATAAATTGGGCAGTACAGATTATCAATAAAGAAACAGTGGCACATACATGTTATGTTCCATAAGAATGAGGAAATTCCACAACTCGGCTTGTTTTGCTGTCACAATTATTGTTAGTACCGGTGATTGATGTATGCTATTATTTGCTTTGGCAACCAAGCAGTACATGTAGATCAAAGAATTCTTTGGGAAAAAATAAATGAAAGATTAACCTCAGTTGCATTAAATTAATTCGGTGTCTAAATATAAGGTTCATGTGCGGTCTTGTCAATGAAGTCACACATATTAATCAAAAGCAAATGGGAGAAATTTCGTTAAGAACTTCTCTTATTTAGTTTAATCATGTTTAGGTCTCTGTATAAGTTAATTATTAATTGTAAATCACCAGAATCCTAGTTCTCCTTGAACGAGTTAGGAATTATTGAAAGCAACGTGCAACCTTACACCATTGAATTGATGGGCAGAAAGGAGAAACAGTAACATGATAATATAACAGGAAAATTCAGGGAATACAAACAACTAAGCCTTTTCTCTTTTCCCATAGTAGATGGGGTTGGCTTTGTTTTCATAGAGGCCAATCATGCGCCATGCTAAAAGTTAATTTTTTTTAAGCTAGATAATTTTTTATTGCTTCCCTTAAACATTTTTATGATCTTCCTCTTCCTTTTTAAACATTTTCACAATCTAGTTTTTCATACCTTTTATCGAAGCTTTTTTATTAGCCATCTTTTTCTATGTTTAAACCATCTTAAACAATTTTTCCTCATTTTATCATCTATTGGTATCACTCTTAATTTGTTCTTAATAACCTCATTATGTATATGATCTTTTATGGTATAATTACTAATCCATCTCAGTATCTTTATTTTTACTATGGATATCTTTTGTACATTTTAATGATTAACTACCCAATAATAAAAACCATATAGCATTGCAGGTCTAATTGTTGTTCTATATTATTTACCTTATAAATTTAATTGTATCTTCTTATTATATAGAATATTTGATGCACTTCTCTATTTTAACTGACCTTTATTAATTTTATGCTTAACATCTTCATCAATTTTTTTGTCCCTCTCAAAAACTTACCTTAAGTATTTAAAACTTCCTTATGAGGGATTCAATGTGTATCAATATTAATTTTTGCATCACTTGGAATAACCAAGTTATCAAACTTTTATACTAAGTCAAAAGCTTTTACTTTCTAATATTTCTCTCAATAGTTTTAATTTTCTATTAACTTTTTTTCTTAAACCCATCTACCAACACAATGTCATTCACAAATAACATATGCCAACACACTTTATCTTGAATAGATTTTGGTAACTCACCAATGATCAATATAAACAAATATGGACTTAAAGTTGATAATCTATGTAATCCAATATTAACGTCAAAGAAACATATCATTTCTTCATGGGTCTTCACACATGTTTGTACACCATGATACATGTCTCTTATAAGATTGATGTATATCAATGAGATCTCTTTCTTTTTCAAGATTCTTTAAAGAATATCTCTTATACCATATCATAAGTTTTTCTAGATTAATAAATACCATGTCAAGGTTCTTCTTTTTTGCTCTAAACTATTTTATAAGATGTCCCAAGAGGTGAATAGCCTAGATAGTAGATCTATCTAACATAAATCTAAATTAGTTTTCTATTATACTTGGTACTTGTCTCAACCTATGTTCAATAATTCTTTCCCATAATGTCATAGTATGACTCATCAACTTGATATCCGGATGGTTTGCACAATTCTTAATGTCTCTTTTGTTGTTTTATATAGGTATAATAGTACTCATCCTTTATTCCTCGAGCATCTTTTAATTTCTTCATATTTCATTAAATGATTTTGTAAGCCAAGTGATACTCATCTCTCTTAGGATTTTTCATACATCTATAGGAATATTAGCTGGTCTTATTGATTTATCAACCTTCATATGTTTAAGAGTCTTTGTGACTTCACTCTTTTAAATACATAGGTTAAAATTATAGCTTATATACTCTTTTGATTTGGTTATCTCTTTTAAACTGAACTAGTACCTACATTTTTGTTAAAAATTAATTTTTTTCATCTAATTTTCATATCATCATGTGTAACTATAATCTTATGCATCTAATAAAATTAAGATCCTTGGTTTTCTTTTCTCTAAAAAAATTCATGAAATACTAAAACAAATTTTCTCAATACTAAGTAGGGTCAGGTACATGCCTTTCTTGTTGGGTCAGTAACATGATATCGAACTCATGACTTTGGTCTTGTGAGTTGAGACCAGTGACAGATCACATATAGGGGAGGTGGGGTGGCTGCTCGCCCCCCCCCCCCATCCCCAAATACACACTTCTTTCCCCGCCATTAGCCCCACCTAACACAACTTTCTAGATTTGCCACTGGTCGAGCTCCAAGCCAGGTGAGCTATTTCTCGTTGTGCTTGCTCAGGCAACTCTTTGCTATGAAAGGCTTCGCCGAAAAAAAACACCTAACACAACTTTCTAGATTTGCCACTGGTCGAGCTCCAAGCCAGGTGAGCTATTTCTCGTCGTGCTTGCTCAGGCAACTCTTTGCTAAGAAAGGCTTCGCCGAAAAAAAAGCCAATAGAAAGAAAGTGTTTGATGATAAACCTGTGAAGGTGATGTCAATGGCTACAATGGCGAAAATTCCAGGCAAATTCAGGATATTGCTTGCGGCAAATGCTGCCATGAAAGCAAAAGTTTTATAATGGCAAGTATTGATCATGCATGACTGAAGCTTTAATTCACATATTGCATTAGTTTCTTGGCGGAGGGTTTTCCTGCGTCATTTAACTTCTAACAAAGACTGTAATTGAGTCAATACCACAAGCAAACAATCCATGACATCGACATCGACATTTCTATATATAATATATACCATGACATGCAAACTAATGTTGCCCGCTTAAAACCCTTTAACAATATTATTCATATTTTTGGTAAATTACACTCATACCAACCAAAAGCATTGGTGGTTGATTCAGATTTCTCTCTCTCTCTCTCTCTCTCTATATATATATATATACATATTGGGTCCTACCCATCACTCATGCTATGATTGCTTTTAAAGAGCATGAGTATGATAATATTATTTTTTATTCTTTTGAAAATATTTTAAAAATTCAAAATTACATTCATACAGTCAAAAAATAATGGATGGTATGTTAGAGCTGAACGGGATCCAGTTTTCATATATATATATATATATATATATATGTGTGTGTGTGTGTGTGTGTGTGTGTGTACATGTCTGACTCAGCCCTACGTATTTCAAATGCTTTCTACTAAAAATACTAAATTAGATTTAGTTTAGTATAAATTTAATAGTGTTTAGTCTCAAAAAATTTGTTCCTAAAAGTTTTGTTCGTTTATTAATTCAAATTGAAAACCAAATCCATATGTAGATATGTACACAGATGTACATATGTATCTATATATAGATGTATGTATCTATTGATTTTTCAGTTACAATTAATAAATAAACACTATTAAATTTATACTAAACTAAATCTAAGTTAGTATTTTTAGTAAAAAGCCTTTGAGATAGGTCGGGGTGAGTCGGGGACCCGAGAGTCACTAGTCTTGAACCTCAGCATGTCCGAGATAGGTGCACTACACGTTCCGTGTAAGACACATTCAGGATGCTGTAGGGTATATTTGGGAAAATCTTCAAAAACATTTTGCTCTTTTCTATTTTCCTGAAAGATGTGGTTATTGTTTGGAGGAGGAGCTGGTGAATAGAGTTTCGAGGACTCTGCTGGTTCGATATGATGTTCCATTCAACTAACAAGTTTTCAGTGGCCAGAAGACAAGGTTCAAGTCACAGTTAAAGATAAAGGCAACCGACTAAGTCATTAGGAGAATATACACTAAAAATGCCCATACAACTAATGTTGCTAATAAAAGTGGATTGCATGATTAATCCTTTCTTTATCCCTGACCTCCATATTCGACAAGGCATGACCAAGGATTGGAACTCTCCCTCTCTCTCACGCACACACACACACGATCATGCATGCATGTACACACCAATATGTCAACGACCATGGGCGAACCCATGACCGACTTGTTTGAGTCAGAGTTTGGTAACAAAAGAATAGATTCATTAGTCTATCAGGCCCTAAGATCTGGGTGTTATATGTGGGTCCGGTATGTCTTATAAGGATCTTTATGCTGCAGTCGGATAAGACCAGCACTCACGGTGTTAGCTCACCTGGCAAGGCTCTTGACTTGCGTGTTGTAGGCTGCAAGTTCGACTTCTATATGGGGTGCATGCCCGGCTTTGGCCTCCCATTGTAAAAAACGAAAGAAGTTAGATATGACCCAAGTTCTTTCTATGATATGCAAAATTTTTATACATGAAAAGTACCTTATAACAACAATAACAACAACCAAGTATTTTGTCATATTAGAGGGTCGGCTATTTGGATTCCTTGTTTCTATAAAATTCAATCATTTGTTATGCTAATAGTTAATTCAAGGAAGATATATTATTCTTTATTGTTTTCTTCTAACACTTTTATGATCTTTTTGTTCTCTTTAAATATTTTTATCATCCAATTCTTGACACCTTATTAGAGCTTCTTTTGATCTCTTTCTACGTGTTCAAACCACTTTAAATGTTTTTTCTCATTTTATAATTTATTGGATTCACTCCAAATTTATCTTTGATAACCTCATTAGTAATACGTGTTTTTCTTGTGTCGTCACATATCTACCTCAATATCTTCATTTATGCTGCGGGCATAGTTTGTCTACTATGAATTCTAAACATTATATTATATTTTGAAAATTATTGCTTTATACCTGCTTATCTTTCCTAATTTAGATAGTTCCTCGTGACAATAGACCCAACTAGTAGTTCATCATGATATGTACACCCAATAAGACCCAGCAGATCAGTCTCCTACCAGCACCGAAGATGGAACTATACCCGGAAATTCTTGGATCAAAGCCCAGCCCTGCCTGTTGACATCCCCATAAACCAAGTCCAATGCCATAAAAAAAAAGGTAATCTTTCTGAGATTTCTTGATTAATTTTCAACATAAAATCGAACACATTACTCGGTTCTACGTTTAGATCTCCTCCAATTTAACTGAGTTGGGCCACACCGACTCTCTCCATGTTAACTTCTTTACAATACATGATTTTCAGACGTCAAATCTAAAACTAGAGCCCAACATTATCTATCACCAATAGAGTCGTTTTGCTTCCTCCCTTTTGTTCTTTACCCTTTTGGTTTGTATGAAGAAGAACCCTCTTAGAGGTAAACCATATGCGTGGGACACCCACAAGGTCACTTCAGTAGAGAGGCCACCACCTAAAGTTATGGAATACTACCTTTGATACGACATGCTCATTTAACACCTATTACCTAAAGCTAGGAGCTACGCCCAGTGACGATGATTTCATGTTTAAAGTCGTGCTCGTGTCATGTCATCTGGTTGGGCACAAGAATCAGCTTTCTGAGTCAAGCCCATTTCAGGTTTTTATGTTTCTGACATTGTCAATAATCCTGTGTTTCATGTCATGATCAATGTAATATCATTAACTGATGTTCGTGTCAAAGCGTATACATCCTGATTTTCTGATGATACATTTACTGAACACAGACACAAAGTTCTTAAATAATATTATTGCCAGATTCTGAAATTGCCACCCGCGGTAATCAATTCCATATAAACCTGGCTATCTGCCATGTAACACCCGTCACTCAGGCCATCACTACAGTGGTTATTCTTTCCTTTTATTTAAAAGATGATTTGAGAGTTCTAAGGAAAAAGTTAATAAAAAATTAAAACTATGGAGAGAAACATTAGAAAGCAAAGACCTTCAACTTACTAGAACAAAGACAGAATATATGGAATGTAAGTTTGATCATTTGGTTACTTTAGAAGACATAGAAATTAAAATTGACACACATTGCATCTCCAAAAGAAAAGTTTTAAATACTTAGGGTCAATTTTTCAGAGTGATGGAAGAATTGATGGAGATGTTATGCATAGAATTAAGGTTGTTTGGTTAAAATGGAGAGCATCATCAGGTATTCTTTGTGATAAGAAGATACCATTAAAGTTAAAAGGTAAATATTATAGAGCAGCAATTAGGCTTGTCATGTTTTATAGTTATGAGTGTTGGGCAGTTAATCATCAACATGTACAAAAGTTGTCTATGACAGAAGTGAAGATGTTGAGATGGATGAGTGGTCATAAAAGAAAAGACTGTATACATAATGAGGTTATTAGAAACAAATTAGGAGTGGCACCAATAGAGGATAAAATGAGATAATATCGTTTAAGATGGTTTGGACATATAGAAAGAAGATCAAAAGAATAACATGTAAGAAGGTATGAAAAACTAAATTTGGAAAGTATTAAAAGAGCTAGAGGACGACCACAAAAGTGTTGGAAAGAAACAATAAAGAATGATCTAGCTTATTGTGAGTTAACGGCTAACATGACACACGATAGGGATATGTGGAAACAAAGAATCCATGTAGCCGACCCCCTCTAATATGAGAAAAGGCTTAGTTGTTGTTGTTGTATTTGAGAGCTCTAGTTGTGAAAGACTAAGAAGACTCAACAATGGTAATCTGGTCCCCTTCAAAGAATTCTGATACTGTGGTGCTTTATCCACCTCACACAGTTGAAAATCCGGTGGCACAAACACTATATAGTGTGCTATGCTTTGTGCTGAACCAAATAAAGAATGAATGGAATAACAGAAGGTCAATTTTAAATAGGATTGATGGCATCATGAGAGCCTTTATCTCCTTCCCCCATCACAAGCTCATGCTCTAAAAGTGGCGCAAGTGGGAGTGCTACCTTAGCAGTGCATAATTCAGACCCTACACAAAAGAAGGATAAGGTGCGATCCAAAGGGCAGTGGCGAATCTATATTGAGGTGAGGTGGAGCATCCGTCCACCTGAAGTTCAAAAGAACCAATGGCACAATGGGATCGAAGGTAGTTCGCCACAAATTAAATGGTCGAATAAACACTTCGTCCCAACCATAAAAAGTTTTAGATCTGCCACTGCCTAAGAGCCCCTGTTCGTCTAGTGTAATAAAAATAAGTCGGACCCAAAACGCAAGTTTGATAACAGTTTCAGGCAATAAGAATATAATCTAGCACGAATATGTCCGCTGCAAGTGACAAAAAGAAAGATCAGATTGTTTTCTTATACGAACCTGGATTGGCAACACGAAAACGACCAGAAACACGAAATTCCGACCCTTAGCTAGCTAACATAGCAGGATGTGTTAGTGTTTGACTTTATTCTTTTTAATATGAGTAATCAAGATTTTAATATAAAAAAATGTCAATTATAGAGGTGACCCTACTTCGACGTCCCACCTTAATCGCAATTTTTTGAGACTGTTAACGTTCTACAGAGATGGTGTGGTTTCGCCAACCTTTTTAGTCTCTAGTATGTATTGGTAACGCCTTTCACATGAGACGGAAAAAATCAGCTTCGTCATACATACTAAAGTATTGCCTTGGCCTTATTTATGGCATAGATCAACCAACTACTGTATAATATTAAGCTCACTTGGAACTACGGTGAAAGTTTGGCAAACTTGGGCCCCCCAATATATACATATATACCCCCAATATATACATATATATATATATATATATATATATATATATATATATATATATATACATATACATATATACATATATATATATACATATATATATATATATACATATACATATATATATACATATACATATATATATACATATATATATATATATACATATGTATATATATACATATATATATACATATACATATATATATATATACATATACATATACATATGTATATATATACATATGTATATATATACATATGTATATATATATATATGTATATATATATATATACCCCCCCAATATATACATATATACCCCCAATATATACATATATATATATATATATACATATATATATATATACATATACATATATATATACCCCCCCAATATATACATATATACCCCCAATATATACATATGTATATATGTATATATATATGTATATGTATATGTATATATATATACATATACATATACATATACATATATATATACATATACATATGTATATATGTATATATATACATATACATATATATATGTATATGTATATATATATATATAAGAAGTAGTGGAAGGTAGCGGATAGTGGTTGGAACGATAAACCATACAAGATGAGGTGGCTACAGCATAGATCTTTCCTAGCGGATAATCGTTGTATATATATATGTATGCCTGTATGTATGTAGATATATATAGATGTATGTATATATATATATATATATATATATATATATATATATATATATATATAGATGTATGTATATATATATATATATAGATAGATAGATAGATAGATAGATAGATAGATAGATAGAAATAGATATATAGATATGGACGTACTCATGGGCGATGTGCCGTAGCCACCTCATCCGGATATCATGACATTTTAAAAATTCTATGTGGGTTGTTTAACTTTTCTGAATTTCATCGAAAATGAACTTTGCCTTAACCAAAAGAAATTTCTATAACTCACACAAAAAACACATATGAGAGAGACAGAGAGAGAGAGAGAGAGATGAACTGGCCACATGTCCATTTAACTCTTGACAGCATAAAAGAAAAGCTATGGACAAGAATAAGCTAATTATAAGGACGGCCAAATGGAAGTTGGAATATAATAATCGAAGATCATTCAAATTAGATGCTTCTAAGCTGATCCGCTTAGTTATCTATGGAAAGGCGATGGAGATGATACAGTGCTAACAATTTTCAAGAATATTCAAAAGGATTCTCTTATTTCAAAAAGATCTCCACTAGCTAGAAATAATCTGCCTAAAATCCAAAACTTTTGCAATTGATCAGATAACACTGTCAAAAGACGCTGACTTTTAAAAAATCTATTGATCCCAACAAAAGGAAAGCATTGCCTTTTTCTATTTTGGTGATTTTACCCTCTGAATTCTCGCTTCATGATGAAAAATTTGGTTGTCGTGTACTTAAGTCATACACATCGTTTAGTGTAGGCTTGATGTAAAATGCAAAATTATTTGTGGGTATTTCAAGATGTGAATATAACTTTCAGTAGACATGTGGCGCTACCTGTTATTGAGCTAACGTTATGTTTGTGAGAGGATTTCGGAAAAAACTATTTAAAACTTTTCTTTTTGAAACACAAGGGGCATTCCTTTTGAAATATTTAAAAAGCATACCGACGGTTAGGAACTGTTGGTTCAGAACCGATTTCCGAAGACTATGAACCATAACCGAACCAAGGGTTTCCTGGTTCTGGTTACTGCTGGTTCCATGAGCGGTTCAGTTCCCGTTCGAACCGGCCATGTCTAACTTTCAGGTTCTAGCGTTGCATCAGTTCCTCTTTGGATTCTAAATGGCCTGGTGATGCCTACATGAAATCATGCAAATCTTTTTGGCAATGGGAATAATATTTTTGCATCTTTTTTCTTGATGGAGGGAGCCCCCAATGTGTTTCCCTTATGCAACTTGAGTTCTTTCCACATTGATCTTCAGTTCTGTAGAGACCAAGTCAAGAGTTTCACAATTGCCAAGTGTTATATTCTACTCCATTATATTTGTCATCTAAACCAATGGATAAGGAAGAAATTAGATAATTAGCATATATCAAGCAACTTATAGGTTAATGTTTAGACCAACAACAACAACTAAGCTTTTTCTCATACTAGACGGGGTCGGCTACATGGATTATTTGTTTCCACAAAGCCCTATCATGTGCTATGTTAGGAGTTAACTCATAATAAGCTAGATCATTCTTTATTGTTTCTTTCCAACACTTTTGTGGTTGTCATCTACCTCCTTTAATACTTTCAAAATCTAGTTTTTCATACCTTCTTATAGGTTCTTCTTTTAATCTTCTTTTTATATGTCCAAACCATCTTAAATGATATTCTCTCATTTTATTATTTGTTGGTGTCACTCCTAATTTGTTTCTAATAACCTCATTATGTATACGGTCTTTTCTTGTATGATTACTCATCCATCTCAACATCTTCATTTCTGTCACACATCTTTTGTACATGTTGATGATTAACTACCCAACACTCAAAAACCATAAAACATGATAGGTCTAATTGTTGTTCTATAATATTATTTACCTTTTAACTTTAATGGTATCTTTTTATCACAAAGAATATTTGATGCTCCTCTCTATTTTAACCAACCAGCATTAATTCTATGCATAATATCTCCAATTCTTCCATCATTTTGATGTGTTTGTGATAAGCCACTCTTATAAGTAATTAAATGTTCATCTCGTTTTTTGAAGATTATATTAAATATAAAGAGATCAAATGCCATAGTAAAATTTAAAATCTCTCTATCTTCCTCTTTTATATCCCCAAATCAAAGTTTCCATGAATACCATGATATCTTAATGCCTCTTTACCGACATATCCATTTAAGTCTCCTCCTAAACAAATCATCTCCCTTTGTAAAATTCTTTGAATCACCTTATCTAACTCTTCCCAAAAAGCCGTCTTTATACTATCTTCTAGTCGTACTTGGGGTGCGTAAGCACAAACTATATTTAAAACCTCTGCTCCTAACACTAATTTCAACGTCATGATTCGGTCACCATATCGTTGTATGTCTATTACACTATCTTTTAAATATTTATTTATGATACTACCAACTCCATTTCGAGCCTTTTTCTTACTTGAGTACCATAGTTTAAAACTTGTATTCTCAATCTCCTTTGCTTTTTCTCCAACCCACTTTGTCTCTTGTAAACATAAAATATGAATATTTCTCCGAATCATAGTATCTATAACCTCTATTAGCTTACCAGACAATGTTTCGATATTCCAAGAACCAATACAAATCTTATTATCTAGAACTAGCTTCCTTACCTCCCACATCCGTCCATATTCAAAATGTGGAGACCTTTTATGTAATTTATTCACTACATTCGGGTAGCAATGTAGCGAAACTAACTTCTTTACCTACACCTGTTCATGATGTGAGAATCCTCTCTATAATTGATTTACTATATCCGGATGAAAATGTAGTGACCCTTGCTTACTTTTTACTATATTCGAACTCTATAGTGTGTCGCTAAGAGGGGACACCCTAATGCAATGCTCATAATTTC
Source organism: Brasenia schreberi (assembly GCA_036023115.1). Lineage (NCBI taxonomy): Eukaryota > Viridiplantae > Streptophyta > Magnoliopsida > Nymphaeales > Cabombaceae > Brasenia > Brasenia schreberi. The sequence continues at coordinate 6,321,268 of JAYKKT010000078.1, read as the reverse complement.
TGTAATTCATAGTATAAAAATCTGACAAAGTTTTATGCTGGATATTGAAAGCATAACACAACCCTCCTTCTTTATCCGGGCTTGGGACCAACCATGCAACAATGATTCCTTATATGGGCAGAGTTCATGTTTAGACCATCTTATTTAAATAATTATTTACAAAAAAGAAAATCAGATATTTCATGCGTATTCTTGAGAACTGATTTAACTATATTAAAAAATGAGTATAAAAGACAGGAAAGAGAACCTTTATTCTAGAGAGATCTCCTCAAGATTTTTTTTCCATTTTTGTGATTGCTTACTTTCTCAAATCATAGTGTTGAGTATTAATCCATACGAAATCAATGAAGATACCCTCATATGATGGGTACAGTAGTAAGATATTACTTCCACAAAGATCTATCAAAACAATATGACAATATTATTTTGGCTTTTATTACTTCTACAAACAAATTATGACCGTCTAGAACAGTCAGATTGATGACCAGTCACTTTGTTTCTTTTACTGTTCTTACATGCTCGAACAAAAGGAAGCTTTGTTGTTTATTTTAGATCATCATGATCTTCAAATGATAAACCAATTATGTTATTTTAGCAATCTTTTATTGTTATTATCTCATCATATAACACACTCAAACATGTTTATAACACAACCTCCTAATTTATTTAATCACCAATATCAATGGTATGTTTTATCGAAATATATGAATATTCATGTTGACATGTTTGTAATTCATGTTCATTATGTGTCTCTCGAAATAGTTAAATGTTGAATCGCAACTTTCTATTCCTGAAGTGCATGAGATAAGCATGGGATAAAGAATATTTTAATAAAAAAGAACTTTAACTGAAATACATGAGAGAGAGAGAATTATACGGAAGGTTGTCAATATGCTTTAAAAGTATGCAGCACTCGCTTTTATAATAAACTCCGATTTTCCATATATATATATATATATATATATATATATATATATATATATATATATATATATATATATATATATATATATATATATATATATATATATATATATATATACATATGTGTGTGTGAGTAGTTAAAAAGATAATTTTGTAAAATAAATTTAAAATATGTTTTAAAGTTCTTCTTCTTTGCTAATAACATCACAACTTTGTTTATGCCCATTGTTTTATGTAGCAAATACAGAATATATAATTGACTGCTTATTCATAAACAAACAAATATAATAAAGTAACTTAAGCATTTAAAAAGAATGTTATGATGACATATACAAATCTTAATATATCTTCAACTTGGTGACAATGTAAATTTGTTTAATTAATATAGTCAATGATGTTCATGACCCAAAATTTTTATAAGAAGAAACTTATTGAGCTGTTTAGTGTAATGTAATGTTATTAATATATTACCATAATATAATTAGATAATAATGACAGAAGTTAGCGTGACATATTCAAGTCCTACACATCTTAATTTGTGGCTGAAATTTATTCCTTTGCGTGTATTATATAGATTTATATAACAAAAATTAACTTGCTCATGATGCAAATTTCTCAAACTTGGAAGACAATATTTGATTACGTATAATGTTTACAATGCTACGCATACATATCTTTGTTCTTTACACTATATATCAAGTACGTGCCCAGTTGCTGTTCACATAAAAAAGGAAAAGCTAAGTTGATGGAAGATAAAGAAGAAATAAATCAAAGTATTTACATAATAAACAATGAAGCTATTGTTATAATCATAGTTCTATAACTAGGAACCCAAACATGGTGTTGTTACTATATATAGTACATATTTCACACATAATCTTTACTAAGAATGTAAGCATCTTTACCGTTGCAACTAACATAGTCTGAAGGCCTGGTTATGTATAGATGTAATGCAATCTTAAGCATGTGATTGCTTAAGAAAATTAAATGACTTTTTGCATATACATTATAAAATGTTGTTTATATTCTTATTAGTTAGTGTTAAAAGGTATAGCATTCTTTTTTGTTCACTTCAACGCCATTCATGTTGCACAAGGCATATCAAATTCTCCACTTTTAATAAATGATCATAATCCATTGGCAGGAGTCCCACAACGCTGCTTTGCTTGAACCAGTGACTGGTGAACTTTTGTTAGGGGGAACATGAGGAAAACTTGTTGGTGGCTAACAAATCAAATCAAAAGACGTGCTCAAGAATTGAGCGTTATCACCTTTGGGACCATTTATGATACATTTGTTTATTGGGTCTTTCTGTAATCTACAAATATAAACACTGCTTTATATCGCAAGTAATTGTGGAAAGGCTCGCCGAAGGTCAATTGATGGATCGTATTTTTCCCGACGCAACCTAAAAATTCCACAACACTGGAATTCATGTTCTCACTAGCCTTATCATTCTAGCAGCATGGTATGGCTACATTATCACATTCAAATAGATTATTATGCCGCCAATACAGCACAAAAGATGTATGAGTTTGTCATGGGTACAAGAACAGTGTGATCGAATGAATGAATTACCTCCTCTTTCATCAGGTTGACAACTTTCTTGACTCGAGACTCGGGTTAAGATCCGTCTCAGATCCTTTCAACCATACAAAGTACCAGAAAAGCCAAACAAGAAACTAGATAGAAGATGGAAGAATACGAGCACGCATTACAGTAAAGGCAAAATCCGCTTATCAATCACGAAATTACAAATTTGTAGTAACAATCAGTATAGATGGTTGAATACACTCACAACCACACATTTACAAAATAAACATATCCAGTTCCCATCGACCATGTAAAGGCAATCTAACGTCTGTTTGAATAATTCCATTATCCTTGTGTGCTGAAGGTTTTAGCTTGTGAACGTTCATCACCAATTTAGTATAACTTACAAAAGAGACAAGCGTATTTACTGCAAGCAACGAATAGAGCCAGGTTCCGAGAAACTCCACATTGCCTCGTTACTTTTTCCCTGTTGTAACACCAACTACCACGTTGCTTACCTGAATGTAGAGCAGCAAATGGTTGATTGCAGTGCATCATACACAATGGTGTGAACAAAGATACTAAACTATAGAACTTATCTTTACCAGTTTGCCGCTTTCATCAACAGACATTGGGTTCTCAACAACGACCGTTTGGCTGGGTGTCTGCGATGTTGACTAAAAAAGAAGGGCTATATCAAAAGAGACAGATGCTAGACCAGAAAGATCAACGTAACAAAAAGAAGCGAGGGGAGAGGAGGGCTATATCATACAATTGGTGTAACAGGTACGGGTGCTACCAGAGGTCGATAAGCAGTGTGGTTGGGAACAGGAACGGGTGAGGCGCTCATCTGGTGGAAGAGGAGATAAACAAATAAAGAGACATAAGCCAAACGAGTGACAAACTCATGAGATATAGGCCACACCTATAGATGACTTCAGGACCACATATAGCAAAGACATGCACAAGCTGTTAATACCAAATTAGGAAAATAAAGCAAACAGGACACGGATGGAAATTCTCACCCCAATATTTGTAATAAATTGGCAAACTGCGCATTTGACAGATGGTGCTCCGTAAGGATACATAAGGGTTAGACGACACTGGCCACATTCAACATGAGCAACTTGATTTTCTGTCACCAAATGAGAGAGCAACAAAGCACATCAATCAGACTCTTTCTTATGCACTATGATGATGTAGCTCTTCCTTTCTCTTGAAAGGAAACTGTGATGCATGCTATGATCCGCAAATCATGACTCCATAAAGCATGATAAACTTGAAGATATAAAACACAACAAAGATGAAAATCGTACATTCAGATAAATGGTTAAATAACAAGTTTAATCAGGATAGAAGTTCCACCTAAGTCAACAAGTCACAAGACCTCACATCAAATGGAAGGCCATTGAAGAAGACAAATTGCCTCAGTAAAGCTGTATTACAGAGCTTTTAACCAAGCATCCACTTGCCTGAATAGAGGTGATCTAAGCTTTTGCAGACTAAGTCCATGCTAATTGAACTGATCAAAGAAATCTCCCACATAGTACAAGTCTTAACTTCTAATTATATGTAGCAATTTACACCACCTACACAACTCTTTTTGAAAAAACAGCACAAGATACCTCTCCAACATCATTACAGCGAAATTCAACAAAAGTCAACCCATATGCAGCTGAACCAATTACTCATCCCTTCAGCATATTTGTTCCTCGAGAAAGTTTATTGAATTAATGACATTTGCATTCACCTCAGGAGGTTCGTTCCACAGTGCAACCCTTGACTCCCTACCTCTCCACTTCTGGATATACTTATCACATATAGAGATTGTACAGAGGAACCTGAACATGCTATCCATGATCACTGAGAAGAGTCTTTACACGAGGCAATTAGAGAAACAGGAAACGTCAACAGTTGCGAAAGGTCAATAGCAATACCCAGCAAAAAGCAAACTGCAATGGTAAAGATCCATAACAGATACATGCAATAATCAACTCTTTCAAGCGCAACAGAGACATACAAGATTAACTATATCAACCACAAGGCTTTCAGCAATGGAGAATGGGGGAACCACTTTGTGGTCGTAAATAGAAGCATACCTTCCCTTGCAACGTTAATTGTATTACAGCAAGAACATCTCACACTGGCTGCTCCACGAGGATACATTAGTAGGGTACGACATCCCACACATACAAGTTGTGACATGTCCGCAGCTACACAGAAAGAGGCAAAAGATATTGCTAATATTACATACAGAAAAAAGCAAATATGGCACCTAGAAATTAAAATTCACAATAGATTAGACTGAGAACATCAAAATTCACAATAGAATCACTCATCTTGCAGTCCCATCCCTAGTACTGTTGAGAAAAGTGATAGAGCTTTGGATAACAAAAAACTATAGCACTCCCAAGTCCTGTATAGTTTGGGAAGTCCTTCGAGAACCAATTTGCAATATGAAGAAAATATACTTTTGTCACTTTTCACATTAAGAAATCCACTGAGCGTTCTTTATTGCAAATTCTTGTCAACTGCCATCCATCACATTCTCCACAATGAGATCCATGTTAACTAACATGGATCTGCGAGTGTCCTGATACCTCAAGCAGGAATTCGTGCAAATAACCAAATACAAGCATAAATGGGCTAATTTCACTTGTTATGGGGTATTTTTCTACAACAACAACAACTAAACTTTTCCCCATACTAGATGGGGTTGGCTACATGGATTTTTTGTTTCCAAAAGAGCACTATCATAATTTGTAAAATCCATGGTAAATAAGTCAATACAATCTTCAAAAAATGAGATGAACATTTAATTAATTATAAGAGTGGCTTATCACAAACACAAATTGATTACTTTATTTGTAGAAAAAAAGATAGAGTGTGTTGTAAAGATTGCAAGGTAATTTCAGGAGAAAGCTTAACCACCCAACATCGACTTTTAGTTATTGATTTACAAATAAAAAATGGACAAAGAAGAAAAGAGTGCATCGAGCTATTCAGACTAAATGGTGAAACCTCAAAAGCGAGAAAGAAGATATATTTAAACAGAAAGTTCTTCAAGGAGATGTTTGTAATTATATTGGTACACCATGTGATATGTGAAACAATATGGCAATACATATTAGGAAAGTGGCGAAAGATGTGATACGTGTATCTAAGGGAGGTGTACCGGCACAAAAGGAAGCTTGGTGGTGGAGTGAAGTAGTGCAAAATAAAATCAAGGCAAAGAGGGCATATTACAAATTACATTATGCTAAGAAAACTAGCGAAACTTTAGAGGCTTATAAGAAAGCAAAGAAGAAAGTGAAAAAGGTTCTGAGTGAAGCAAAAGCTAAAATTTGGGAGGATTTATATAAAAACTCAACTCAAAAGAGGGTGAAAGAGATATTTTTAGGATAACTAGGGTAGAGATAAGAAAACTAAAGATCTTAATTATGTTAGATGCATCAAAGACGAGGATGAAAAAATTCTAGTGGCAAATGATGATATAAAAAATAGATGGAAAAACTATTTTTATAAGCTTTTTAATGAAAATAAAGATGTTAGTATTAGCTTAGGAGAGTTAGCCAAATCAGAAATGTATATAAACTACAATTTCTACCGATGTATTCAAAAGAATGAAGTCAAAGAGGCTCTCAAACATATGAAGGGTGGTAAAGCGTTAGGACTAGATAATATTCATATAGAAGTTTGGAAAATACTAGGAGAAATGGGAATCACTTGGCTCAGAAGACTATTTAATGAAATATACAAAAACCAAAAGATGCCCGAGAAATGGAGAGCAAGTACACTTATACCCATATATAAGAACAAGGGAGACATTCAAAATTGTGTGAATTATCGAGGTATCATGTTAATGAGTCATACTATGAAATTGTGGAAAAGAATTATCGAACATAGGTTAAGACAAGTATCAAGTACAACAGAGAATCAATTTGAATTCATGCCAGGCAGATCTATTGTTGAAGCGATTCACCTTTTGTGACGTCTTATGGAACATTTTAGAGGAAAAAAAAAAGACCTTCACATGATATTTATTGATTTAGAAAAACATTATGATAGGGTACCGAGGGAGGTTTTTTGAAGAACTTTGGAAAAAAGAGGTATTCCATTGACATACATTACCTTATAAGAGACATGTATGATGGTGTAAAAACATGTGTGAGGACTCATGAAGGAATGACAAACTTCTTTGAAGTTAATATTGGGTTGCATCAAGGATCAACATTAAGTCCATACTTATTTATAATGGTGATTGATGAGTTAACAAAACATATTCAAGATGAAGTACCTTGGTGTATGTTATTTGCAGATGACATTGTATTAGTGGAGGAGTCTAAGGAAAAAGTTAATAAAAAATTGGAACTATGGAGAGAAACATTAGAAAGCAAAGGCCTCCGACTTAGTAGAACAAAGACAGAATATATGGAATGTAAGTTTGATCATTTGGTTACCTCAGAGGACATAGAAATTAAAATTGACACACATTGCATCCTCTAAAAGGAAAGTTTTAAATACCTAGGGTCAATTTTGAGAGTGATGGAAGAATTGATGGAGATGTTACGCATAGAATTAATGTTGGTTGGTTAAAATGGAGAGGGGCATCAGGTATTCTTTGTGATAAGAAGATACCATTAAAGTTAAAAGGTAAATATTATAGAGCAATAATTAGGCTTGCCATGTTTTATGGTTCTGAGTGTTGAGGAGTTAATCATCAACATGTACAAAAGATGTATGTGATAGAAATGAAGATGTTGAGATGGATGAGTGGTCATACAAGAAAAGACCGTATACATAATGAGGTCATTAGAAACAAATTAGGAGTGGCACCAATGCAGGATAAAATGAGAGAATATCGTTTAAGATGGTTTGCACATATAGAAAGAAGATCAAAAGAAGAACTTTTAAGAAGGTATTAAAAACTAAATTTGAAAAGTATTAAAAGAGCTAGAGGACAACCACAAAAGTGTTAGAAAGAAATAATAAAGAATGATCTAGCTTATTGTGAGTTAACTGCTAACATGGCACATGATAGGGATCCATGGAAACAGAGAATCCATGTAGCCGAACCCATCTAGTATGGGAAAAGGCTTAGTTGTTGTTGTTGTTTGCATGGTAAATAAGTCTGACAAAGTTTTACGTGGGCTGTCAGAAGCCTAATGCAACCCTCCTCCTTTATCCGGGCTTGGGACCGACCATGCAAGGGTGATCCCTTACATGGGTGAAGTTTTGAGTATTTTTTACACCAAATACAAAAATCATTTTAAGTCATACAACAATAATTCAAAATTTCCATGTGCTAATAGATAATGGGTTAAAACATCTCAGTCATTTTAACCCCCTCGTATTCCTTACATCATATCTGAATTGGGTACTTTTTCCTCATATATATGAGAACTACTTTCCTTTCAAAACACATTACAGTAATGTACTGTCTTCTTTAGGCAAGAAAGAACAACTGACAATTCTGAAGATCAGCATAGATAGTCTAACACAAACTGACAAAATTTCATTCATTTTCTCCTGCCTCTCCACCTTCTTGAATGAGGAAACCAGGATTTGGATACTTGGAAAATATTAAGCATTCCATATAGGTAACTGTCCTCTTTCTTTCAGTGCTACAATCCAGATTGAGAAGGATAAAGAAGCCACATAAACACAGTTATTCTATAGTTTCTTCAATCTCAGCATACAATCAACCTCTTAAAACGAAATTCTTCTTTAACTGCAGGCAACACTTTCCCTTGTTTCCTTTTTGCTTTCATGCAAGCGTGTGAGCAAGCACACACATGCAGTGTACCCTGTGCATATGTTTCCAACTTGAGCATATTGAGGCAAAATCATCCACAACCATTTTACTCTGATGCACAATGTATTCAGCGCTACCATAGATAAGAATATGGTTCACAATGATCTCTAAAAGATAGCTATTCCTTTTATGCAGCAATTTCCATTCTTTGATGCTATCCTCCTAAACAGAGTGAAGTAAATTTGTTAAGGACATCACTAACAGACAAAGGATGCTTTTCAAAGATGAAACATGACACCATAATCCACAGGAAACCCAATTTAGCAGGTCCTATGAAGAAAAGATCCCATACAAGATATTCTCCAGGTTAAATTCTGATTCTTCATTTGATAAGAAGACTACAAAAATAGATGGGTTACTTGATTTTCCTCAGTTAAAGAGCAAGAGCACTTTGCCTGAAAATGACAGTCTTTTGGACACATATCCAACATTCAAGGCAAAAGATATCTTTCAAACATTGAGATTGACTTTTAGAAAATTTCAATAGACCGAGGCTGACTATTTTCGTCTTACCCACAAGAATTAGAAATTTTACAATTTGAGGCAACAAGAAAGTGCAACCTATGTTAGATACGAGACAAGAAAAGTCAACTGCTTGCCCTTAGATATGGTCCTCAGATGGTTACTCCCTCACCAAAAAAGATCCACTCAGGGGTGACAACTTTCAGAATGTGTGCATATTTTGGGCGTTATGCTCTAATGAACCATAACTCCGTTCATTAAGGGATCACCCTTACATGGCCAGTTCGAAGCCCAGATAAAGGAGGAGGGTTGCGTTAGGCTTTCAACATTCAGCGTAAAACTTTGTTGGAATTGCCATGTATTTCTAAAAAAACAAAGAATACATGTAGCCAACCCCACCTAGTATGGGAAGAGGCTTAGTTGTAGTATGCCCTAATGAACCATTTACATGAATAATAATTAATGAGGAAGAGGAAGTGAGAGAAACCAGGAGGTGGTGCTGATGTTATTGTATTGCATACTGCACAACGAATATTTGTGGCTCCTCTAGGATAAAGAAGAAGATTGCGACAGCCAGCACAAACAAGGTGGTTCTGCATACCTGCAACACACCAAAAGACTGCAATCAAAGACAAACAAGGGAACTTGTTCAACAATTACAGAAGTACAAGAAAAGAAAAATTCAAGCAAATTGAACAAGGAGCAAGTATAAGCATCAACCAGAATACCAACAGAAGCTACAATCACCAGATAACCAAGATATATAATCCTAATGTTCCCAAATACCACTTTTTATGATACATACATTAAAAGTAGGTTTGAAAATAAAAAGATTCAACAGGTGTTGGGCCCTGAAATGCACTTGGTTGTGTTTCTGAGTAATCATGGTGCAGCAGCAGGGATGCACACAGGTGAGGAACTGGTGAAGGAAAATGGCTTTATCCTTATCCCCAACCCATCTTCTGCAGAAACACATCTGAACAATGGGCAATCAGACTTTTCTGCCATCAGCCTTTCCGCATAAGGTCATGATACATGCAGTGAATCCACCATGCTTCATGAATTCTGGGGACTGCAATTCCGGTTATTTATTGTATCTTTTGCCAACCACCATCACTTTGGTTACATTTTAATATGAAACATTCTCTGTCATGCACTGCCTATTTAGAGCAAGTTGAAAACATGAAAACAAAATAATCAAGGAGAAAGAAGGAAATTTTCGGTCATTCTAATACATGAGTGTGAATTGCATAATGGCAAGACAAGAAATAGTCTACCAATCAAATGATTCAAATCAAGCCCATGGATTATTGAATCACAGAAAATCAAGAGAAGGAAGTAGAGAGGTAAGTTGTAGTTTTCAAAACATGAAGAAGAAGTGGGTAAGTAGGCAAGAATTGTACTGGCACAACTTTAGGTTTTGAGTAGTGCCATTGGACTCTCACCAATAACATTACTAGAGCTCAAATTTTCATACCTGCTGTCCCAACAGAATGGTGCTTCACTTTAAGTTGAAAGAGTTTGATTAAAAAAAGGCATATGATTAAAAAAAGGTATATCATTTGTCTTATTGATCCATAGAAAAGGAAGAAAGAAAACTATCATTGTTGATGGAGAATTAGGGAATCAATGGAAAATTGCATAAATTTCTCTCACTCGCTTTATCTAAACCCTGCTCTTGGGTGCTTCACTCTAAGTTGGAAGAATTTGATTCAGAAGGAAAAGAAGAGGCAGAAATCAGAAGACGAATATTATTTCACTCTAGATCCTCCAAAAGAGGCAAAACTGTGATTATTGAGTGAAATGGAAAGCTTCCCTCAATAAGCATATATTTAGACACCAAAGGCAGAAGAATGAGTTCTCTATGATACATTATGTATGTTTGTGTTCATGCATTTGTGTGAACATGCGCTTGCTTCTTTGCAAGGACTCGTGTTTCTTGACACATGAGAATCACTTACATCAAAGTTCTACAAGAATAAGAATTGTGGTTCCTATTAACCCTATATTTTTGAAATGGATTGCTTTCAACTACCCAAATCATGATTCTTGAGATGTTGAATTGTCAATGGTATCAAAAACTTTTGGCAATTACTGATAGCATTTTACTTTGCCAGTCAAAATTAATCTATCACCAGGAACATTATTTTAGCAATTAACTATAAATAATACACTTAAAACACTTCTGCTAGACTGCTACTTAGGACTTCCGCTACATTTTCAGAATAACTGGTTCAGTTTCAATTAACCAACATGATGTAATCCACATGTTAACCATTCTTTATTCACCTCATGGCAATAAGCAATTCAACAATTCTTGCTCAATTTTCTTGGTGATGGAACATCTCATGTTAAATTAACACAGCGACTCTCTGAAAACCAGGAAAATCTTGGCAAACATAAAGCTATTAAAAAATCATAAACCTATAAGATTAAGAAAATATCAAAGGAAACAGATGTTATTTGTCATGTATAAGTATCAGGTGTCATTCAGCTTAAGAGGATAATTCTTGTGAAGTTTTTCATATTTAATCAGAGCAAAATGGAAATATTCTCCGGAAATATTCTCTGAATACCAGACACATTTTATATATAATAGTATAATCTATGATGCCCGTAGAGAAGGCCTGTTAGATTATTATAAACTTTCAATAGAAAAGTGTTTAACTGATCTCCTGATTAAACAATGAACTGTGTCTTATGATCTTATACACAGTATGCCCCAAATTTGACATCATATATCTCAAAAGCCTCTAAATGCTATTTTTCAAATTCTCTACCATCTTCAATCATTATCTCAGGAAGGACCTCCAAATATGAAATTTATCATCAAAAATATCATGTGAAGCAAAATCAGATAGAAAAGCTCCAACTGTTCTTATAAAATCACGATCACTGATTGTCTTCGTGTAATTTTCTCCTTGTCCTTAACCTATTATGCTATTTTTCTCTCAAATCATCCAACTTGTCTCGAAATAATTACGAAGAGGATGTAGGACTGCAAAAGCACGGAAATTTCAGAGTGCATAAGCAAATGGTGCAATAATGGACAAGATAAAACATTTAAACCCTTAGACAAGTTCACGATTTTCACGAAAAGCAGTAGGAGGACGAAAGAGGCCGAGGCAGATTGAACGGAATACCTCCAATTTTAGACAGAATAACCGCGCGGAATTGCCGGAAAATCTTTGCTATCGCCCGAAGGGAAGACGTCCAAACTGATGGATTCCGTACCACCGATCACCTGCGAAAATCTCTCGATCCTTCGATGATTTCTTGAGATTAGGATCCTCTTTCTTTTTTTAATTTTCTTCCAATGTCGGAATCGAGAAATTGCTTCCACGACAAGAATTTTGTTAAACCAGAGGAGAGGAAGGATGAAAAGAACGGATCAAATATATTTCACTGAAAGGTCAAGCCCTTATTAGTATCATTGAAGGTGACGACCCGGCGTTCGACTTATACATGCCTACAGCAAACACGAGGGACGGATCCATACCCAATCCGCATGGTACGACAGTTTCAACCGAAACCGAATTGAGTCAAGATATTTCAATTTTTTTTTCTTGCAAGTAATTAATTGTAAAAAAAAATATTAAAAATATTATTAATAAAATTCAATTAAAATTTGTGAATTTTTTTTGATAATTTTATATTTTTTCCTCTTATCATTAATTACTTGAAAGAAAAAAAATTAATAGAATCTTGATGTACACTCCACCACTCGGACTGCAATATCGACAATTTTTTGGGTAAGTATGTGGCTAGATAGGTACTCCCCACAGATTTTAGTAATATAGTCTAATGCACAGCATAGGTGTCTTGCCTGAATAGTTCATATTCTTCTGTCTTATTATTATTTGTCAATTATTGGACTTATCAAGTTTTGTCATGCGTACAACTTCCTCCAGCCTTCAACGTTTGCTCCAGCTTAGCTCATAAAACCGAGTATTAGGTCAAGAATTTTTCGTTTGCTCCAGCTTTCATAAACCGAGTATTAGGTCAAGAATTTTTGAGTCTTTTGACGGGTATCTTAATGCCTTTGAGTGTAAAATTAATGTTTGGGATATTGAGACTATCTTTTTTAGCTGTGCGTTTTACGGGCTCGAACCATTGACATTGTAAAACTTTTTCAATTGTTTAAGTTAAACTTATTTATCCCTTGAGCCAATATTGGGTCAAATAAGATGAATGTGACTAAATGTGAATAGTATAAATATTCTGAATAAAAAAAGGTACTTGTAATATTTTTTAAGAATTGTTATGATACCCCAGTAAGACTGTAAGTTATTAAGTATTTATTAATTGTTTTTTTTATAATTAATAAATATTTAAAAATATAATAACATATAACTAATAACCAAATTCTAACACGTAACTTAAATGATAAATAAGTATATGATGTATGGGTAGCGCATCGAAAAAATTTCGTTAAGCCTCCTTAATTTTGTACGTAAGAGAATATCCCATTGGTCTATCAATCAATGAAATAATTCCTGTGGTGGTACCCACAATTGTGGTGGTACTAACATGGCCAGTTAGCTCAGAAACCCCTCTACCCACTATAAGAAAAGTAGAGGCGCTTACTCACTCTATTAGTATGCCTTACGGCTCACCTTGAAAGTATGGCTGAAAACTTCCACCCTCTCGTTGACAATCACCAATGAACTACGATCACGGCCAAGATTCTTTTACCATGACCTCGCGCGGTAACCTGCGTTGCTTTAAAATAAAAGTGTACCTTTATTCAACAATGAGATTTTTTTGAGGATGGGTGTTGCTTTCTTTTATATAGTCGTAGATTTAAGTATGTCAATTTTTTGTTAGTTTTATAATAATAAATATTTAAAAGTATAATATATATATATAATTAATAACTTAAGGAGTTGAATTAACGACAACAAATATGTAATGTATAAGTAAATATATATTACAAGTTAAAATTTTAATTATATTAATTTTTAGAAGCTAGTATAGAAGGATTATTTTTATAAATTTCTTAATTTCAACGCGGATATGCCTAAGTTAACGCTAAGTTAACTTGGGCATTATCTCACCACAATACAAAGTATACCACAAAACAAATTATAATCAAAATTCTATAAAATAACTTTTAAAAAATAAGCTGATTATTACTTCATAAATAAATCTAAACATGAATGATCTAGTGACTTTTTCTACGCTAACGTCTTTATCAGTTACAACTTTATGTGACAAAAATGTTGCCAAAAACTGACTTTTCTTTTAATGATAGTGGTACATAACTTTTCCATAACTACCTATCATATAAAAATGACAAATGGCTTACTTAAGATGGAAAAAGATGTATAAAATCAAGATAGAAGCTCCTCTATTTTATGTAAGGACACAAATTGATCCCCATGGAGTTAATTAGTTCCACGCTAATTATGCACACCGTTGTTCACACACTCTACTCATCCTCTCATCTTGCCTTGCATGCCTATCCTGAAGTTTAATTAAAATCTTGGAGTGAGGAAGACCTTTCATGACCTTCATAGACTAGACTTCCTAAGCTTTCGCACCACCTACTCTTCCTTATGGATTATTTGATATTGTGTGCGTATGAACTTTAGATCATGATTTCAAAATAAATGTGCTTTGCTATTAAATGATTGTGAACTATGCATGCTTTTAGTATGTTTTCTGTTTAAAGATACTTAACCTCCCTACTGAGCTATATATAGGAGTTCATCCTATTGTTTTAAGCTAGTACTTCGAAGGCACACGGAGCAGAGCACGAGTTTGATAGAGCAGTATTTTTATTTTAAATGGTATTATAAGTGTTGAATAATTTAGAAAGTCTTTTATTTGGGGTTATTGTTAGGTGGGCCCCGCATAATTTTGAATGTGTTGTTTAGAACTTCGATATGAATATTTATTTCAGTTAGATATTTTTTGAGTTTGAATTAAATTGATATTGTATTTGGTTACTGTTCATTATCTCGCCTGCACGAGAAGCGGCCACGTAACATCGGCGTGGGTAGGGTGGTGATCGCGACTCTAACGGGTGTGACAATCATTATCGCGACAAGCGTACTCTTAAAAAAGGAGAGGAAGTCGGCGGAGTGAACCGGCTCGGGACTGGAGCAGAGGTCATGAGGCAGCGATTCCATCATTTGGATGCCGCAACTTCACGGGGAGGCACGATAGTACGTGATGCGGACGTCAGGGAGTTCATGCCGCTTCTACGAGCAGCGCCAGGGGCTGACAAATTGGAGAGTGACTGGAGGAGGTTCCGGATGCATCGGTACTAAAAAAGAAAGTGATCATTTAGTTACATTAGACCCACTTGAATAGCTGGGTTAACCTATGCAAGCTGACCCGAACTAAGAACACGTTTGCATATTTAATGAGCTTATGTGTTTTGAGCAAAATAACAAGCACTGTCGGGTTCATTTGAATGAGTTCAAATTGTTACGAACTAGGTCTGACCACGAGCAACTCCATTTGCTTACCATCTCAACGGGGTATTGTTTTGGTGTTGATTTTCGTATCACTAATTTCTCTTCTTTTCTTTTTTTCAGATATTTGTTCTCCATAAAATGCATATCAAAATTGTTCTCCAAGATGTTTTTGGGTCTTCTGTTTCAAAATTTTATACATGTAAATTTTGATTCTAACGAAGAACCAATACTTACGATACGATTCTTTGAGATTTAAAACTCAAGTGTGATATGCCAGTTTGAGCATCACTCGTAACCTTTCTACCTCCGGTATGCAAGCAAGAAGGAAATGGACAGCCCTGTGAAGGTACAGGTTTTATAAGGTTATCTTGGGATCAAGTAGAGCTAATGCGTGTCGATTATTGAACATGATAGGTTTTAAAGATGTGGTTTTAGTCTAATTATGGTTAAGTATGATGTATTCAGCTAATGAGCACGAGCTTTCATTTGTACTTTTTTTTGAACTGCAAAGCTGTGTATCCATCAGGAGTCGAACTCCTGCCGCAGTCATAACTTCCAACATAAACTGCCGTTGGCACATCGCTCTGGGTACAGTTTTCATTTGTACTTTGATACTTCTAGGCCAAATTTATTTTTGACAAACAGGTTTTTTAATGAGTGAAATGAGGCAAACAACAACTAAGACTTTTTCTTCCACCAGAGGATTCTTTATTTCCACAAAGTCAAAGCCATATATCGTGTAGCAGTTAACTCAATATAAGTTAGTTTATTCTTTATTTATTATTCGTGAAAGAGAGATGTGTATGAAAAGAGAGAGATTAGGTTTATACATGTATATATAAATATATGAAAGACAAATTGGGACCTAAAGTAAAAATTGAATACAATATGAGACTTGAAAAAGCTAATATTAAGTCGAAATCACGATAGAAAAGAGGTGTGTGGATAATAAAGAGGATGTGTGCATCTTACTTGTGTTTAGATTTTAAGACAGTCGACTATTACACCTTGGCGAAAGAGAAAAACATAATCGAATCATGCTCGTGTTGAACTCGTTATAACACAAACACAAGTTAATTTTAAAATTTTGATAGGTACACGATTGAAATCACGATAACACAAACACAAAAGTACAAAACACGAACCAGGAATTGTTGCCCTGCTATTTCTTATGAGGGATCTTAACTGCGGCTGATGTCAGTTCCCACGAGATGAAGGTGGGGTGCCGCTTCGATGAAGGAGAAGCCGAAATTTCCTTATAAACCGTCGACGAAAGTCTCAATGTCAAAGTCAACCAAGGACATCCGCGTTTTCCTTCTCTTTCACACGCTATTTCCTCTCAGCGTCGTCACTCTCCTCAGTTTATTCCATCTTATAAATCGGAAGAGCAATCGCTATCGCTACCATCATCAATGGCTTCTTCTTCTTCGTCATCGTCGTCGAAGTTCGATGTGTTTCTGAGTTTCAGAGGCGAGGACACTCGGAAGACGTTCACAGACCACCTGTACCAAGCTCTCTATCAAAGAGGCATTAAGACATTCATAGACGAAGAATCTCTGGAGAGAGGAGAGAGAATCCAGCAGAGACTATGGAGCGCCATCGAGGGGTCGACCATCTGCATCCCCATACTGTCAAGGTCCTACGGGGACTCGAGTTGGTGCATGATGGAGTTGGCAAAGATGGTGCAGTGCGGTAATAAGATCATCATCCCTGTCTTCTACCACGTTGATCCTTCGGACGTCCGCCACCAGAGGGGGCCGTTCGGAGAACCGTTCCGACGGCACCAATCGCGTTTCGAAGAAGAAACGGTCGGGGAGTGGCGGAGGGCATTGAGGGAAGTTGCTGCCTTCTCTGGTTATGATATCAGGAACGTCGCCAATGGGTCAGAAACCCCTTCTCTGTTTCTCTCTCAATCTTTTCAATTTTAAGAATCATGATCAAGAATTTGGTAACTTCATAATACTATTTATGTGAAAAGTTAGCATAAAATGGAAGAACCTCATTCGACTCTATCCCCGGTGGTGCCTCCGTGATAGGCCAAAATCCACCGTCGCTCCTCTGCCCCCATTGTCTTCTTTTGCATCTAAGATGCCATTGATTTCAGTGAGGGCGACGAGTGCTAATATGTGGCAGCGCTAAGCTGCCGGTTACTCCTACTTATATGTTCCTTTTCACCCAAAAATTCTGGAACCTGAGCATTTTCCAGCAGATTTCTTGGGAGGGATTAGTTCAGATTTTCCTTTTATTGGCAAGCGGGGGTTAAACAGATCTATGAAGCACATGCGCGCCTCCCGGTATCAAACTAGCGACCTTTGCCTGCAAGGTTCTTATGAGTCGAGCCTCATTTCGAGAGAGCGATGGCTCGCTGTGCCGATTAGTTCAGAATTTTGGACATTGGTTGTGAGAGCAAAATAAATTGAGATTTTTGACACCATTCTTCTTTGTTAGAGATAACAGTAGATACTAATACATTATTAGATAGAAGAGACAATTTCGCATTACTTGCACCGTCTTTCAAGAAGAGACAGGTCAAATGTTGAGGATGGGCCCATGCATTTCTGCAATGTTGCTTTTGATTTAGAACTTCAAAAGCTGATTCTGAACTCCGCTTTCCACTGAAAGAAACAGAGCTTAGTGGACGCTCCTGTGAAACCCTTTCATGCAATGGCACAAATTTAGGTACCAAAGTTTTTCTACTGCAGAGTTTTGCATTATGAAAGGAGCAGTCAAGCATGTTGGTTACAACAAGTTAAATAGTTTGATTTCATTCAAATTATGCATGTTGAATCCATCTGTATGATTGGAGCTAACTTGAGAAGGCTTGCGATACACTACAACAAAATAGAGAAATTGTGACGCC
Organism: Brasenia schreberi; assembly: GCA_036023115.1. NCBI lineage: Eukaryota > Viridiplantae > Streptophyta > Magnoliopsida > Nymphaeales > Cabombaceae > Brasenia > Brasenia schreberi. The sequence continues at coordinate 6,303,249 of JAYKKT010000078.1, read as the reverse complement.
CAAGACCTGTGAATAGGAAAGAATACAAATGGACCAGGTTCTACGCCATGCTGAAGATCGCAACAGAAAGTTGTGTCAGTGATTATCCCATTGTATCACAGGATATGTGCGTCACAGTATCCCTGTTTTCTTGTAGTGATGTGATGAACGAGAAAGGATCTCATGAAAGGTCGTTGGAAAAGTGGCATAAAATAGTGGGGTGAGGCATCACCCAGAGGACTATAATGAATTTCCACGAACAAATTATGTAACCTCTCTTTATGTCCGGGACCAGAACCAACAAGAACAAATCTCTGAAGGGAGGTACATAACATCATCCCCATAAGATTCAGATTACATGACTTTCTGTCAAAGCCTTCTGCTTCTGTTTTGCATTGTTGCATACCTACTACCTCTGTTAGTAACATGCTGCTATTTTGTATGTGCAAATTGATAGGCATGAGGCAAAGTTGATCCTTGAGATTGTTACGAAGGTCCAGAAAGAACTGCACTATAAGGACTTTGCAATCAATGGCAACTACAATCCAGCGGTCAAGGCTTTGTGCAATCAAGTGAACCGAATGGGAGATGAAATCATGATTCGAATCGTAGATCAGCTCAGATCTGGTGGATTACTTGGAACCAGTCACTACATGCTGGGACTTCAAGCGATGCAAGAACCACTGAGGCAAGTACAAGCCCAGAGACCAATCCAGGTAGCACCGGAGCATCCGGCCGGTAGCAGAGACCAGCCAGTGCAAATTCATGAGCAGAAACTAAAGCAAGGAGAAGAGAAGGTAAATTCATGGAATGGTTCAACTAGGCCTCGTCCTTATGTGGGCTCAGGAGTTCACGAGTCCTTCCAAGAGCTTTTGAAGGGACAGACAGATCTATTCAACTCGACACCAAGCTCCAGTTGCACCGATTTTTGCAAAGTGGTAGGAGCTCAACACCAACTGGATGAACAAAATCAACCGCTAGATCAGGGACCAATCCAAAATCCACAGGACTCCTCTACTATGATAAATTCTAACATGGGTCAGGGACTTGAGGTAAAACATAAACTAGAGAGGCAAATGCAGTGGGATAAGCTAACGGGCATGGCGCAACAGATGAACTCAGGCTCCTCCACTGGGTCAACTGACGACATGAGGCGGACAGTTCAGGCCACGATAGATCAACTGAATCAAATGAGGGTACAGAGCTTTATACATATGCTAGAAAACGTGAGGGATTTTGAGGATACTGTTACAAAAATTGTGGAGAAGAATTCTACAATCTATGGCAGGATGAGCTGATTGCCTTGTCTTAACCTTTGCAAGCTGATCCGAGTGGCAAGTTAAAGGTTTCTGGGATCATCAGTCATGAATGCTAGAGAAAAATTGTCTGAGCACACTAGGTGGCAGCGTAATGGCGAAAGGCCAATGCATATCTTTCATTAAGCATCGAGCTGCCAGTTTAAATGAATAACACAAGGATTTTGAGAATTGTAACAGCAGCATCATGTCTACGACAGTTTAGGTTAAATGTTTCCTCAGCACTAGCATCGGTTTTGGTTATGAATTATTCTGAAGGAAAGTGAGAAGCTCGATGTGTGTGTAGACATGGCTGGTTCAGAACTGTAACCGAACCTGAGTATCCCTCGGTTTGTTACGGTTCATCCTTTTCAAGAATCAGCCCGAAAACGAAACTGGCGGTTTTAAACCGTTTTTAAATTATATATATATATATATATATATATATATATATATATATATATTATTGCCGAGATATTTACACAAGTTAAAGCCAGGGTCAGCCATAGTGGGTTGGACTCCCATGGGACTAGCCTGTGGCTTTTTTTTTTAAATTTACCTGTTGCAGAGCGGTTTTGGATCCGAAACCAAAATTGTGTTAGAAACGGTGGTTTAAAAACGGATCCGGAGCCGCTTTTGGGGTGGTTCAGTTCCCGTTTCTGGTTTCAAGCAACCCAAAACCGGAACCAGACATGTATGCGTGTATATAAATCAACTCCATCCCATTGGTAATGCTGTTATATGAAAAAACAACTAAACATAATATGTTTAGAGTTGATAGAGAATGAAATACAACAAGAATTCAGCCCAAAACACAGTATCAAATCACTGTATATATAATATGAAAACCATGTTTTAATCTGTCATAATGACTCATACTCACATTGTTTTTTGATATCATGAGCATAATTTACAAATATTTAAGGATTTTATTCATACTGATACTATTGAAAAGATGTAGTTGGGTATGAGTGAGCAATGTTATTAGTGGGTAAGATCTAATCATATATATATATATATATATATATATATATATATATATATATATATATATATATATATATAGAGAGAGAGAGAGAGAGAGAGAGAGAGAGAGAGAGCATACTTCCTCATCCATGCCACACTATTAAATGAAATGATGGCTGTGAGTCGGGAAAGCATGTTACGTATTGAGCCCTTCAGATGCAGAGCTGTCTAAATAATAAATGGAGCTTGACAGCCTCGGAGATTTTTCCCTTATGCTAATTTTAGGCTGCTTAGTGTTGCCTATTTGTCACCTTTTTTATTTGTTTTGTTTGATTAATGAACGATTACTTGTTAGAAATAAAATATAAAAGATGAACACGAACAAGTTTACAAGCATGCTATAGAAAGACCACAAAATTTATCAATGAATTAGAAGAAACACTTTCTCTACTCCCTCTTCTACCACTTCTACTTGTAAAATCTTCAACAATCATCTTTTTCTTGTTTGACGATGTAGAACTACTACCACCAACTTTTGTTATACTATTAGTCAATTTAATAGCATCATCATCCTCTTCCTCAAGAATCTCTAAATTATACTTCTATTGTCTCCTCTCATATATACTCTCAATTATTTTCAAACATTGTTATTTAATGGTTTTTGACAAATTTTTGTAAGGAGCAACTTATTTTATAATCCATACTAAGTGGTGTTTAAATCATGAAATTTTACCACTAACCACCTTCTTACAAAACAAACATTTGACCTTTAATGTTTTTCTCTCAACTATTGTAGCCCAATGTCACACCAGATCATCAGACTGAGATTGGGAGTCTCTAATACCCTTCCTGCCATCTTAATTGAACACTTCAATTCAATAAAAAACCTGAAAATAAAAACACTTTATAAATCCTCAATCTTCACTTAACAAACAAATAAAATGTTTTCTATTTCACGAATGCAATAAAATTATATCCATGCACTTCATAACTTCATATTTTGTCATTCAAAAAAAGAAAAACATAAATAACATAAAAAATAACAAATACAAAGAATTTTTTTGAAAAAAATAAAAAATATATCACAATTTGGTACTTTTTTTTAGCCTTGAACACCAACAAAGGGAAAAGACACCGGAGGGAGTCTTAGGGAGCATTGGGGACCCACAAACAAAAACCAAAAACTCACAAAAATACGAGTTTCTATTCGATCAATGACTTTTTAAAATCGTCACTTGCCGTATCACACAATACGACATGATACGCAGGACTTTTCATAGTAAGTTTGTGCAGAAACACAACTCAACGATGGGCAGTCAAACTTTTATGCCATCAGCCTTTTCGCGTAAGGTCATGATACATGCAGGTTGTGCGATATATAAACCTGGATCATGTTCACATCTACATGTTCATTTTATGACATGTAATTTCAAAATTTTAAGAATATTTAAAAATATAAGAAACACAATGTTATTATATTCGTGTAACGTTATTATACGCTGTGTTCTTTAGCTCTAGCGTGACCTTTCGATCGCGTGTCAACCCTGTTGGTTGAGACCAACTGAGGCGTGGAACTAGGACGTAACTTTATTACCGAGGGGTATTGTTTTGGTGTTGATTTTCGTATCACTAATTTCTCTTCTTTTCTTTTTTTCAGATATTTGTTCTCAATGCAATGCATATCAAAATTGCTCTCCAAGATGTTGTTTGGGTCTTGTGTTTCAAAATTTTATACGTGTAAATTTTGATTCTAACGAAGAACCAATACTTACGATACGATTCTTTAAGATTTAAAACTTGAGTGTGAAACGCCAGTTTTAGCATCACTGTAAACTTCTGCCAACGGTATGCAAGCAAGAAGGAAATGGACAGCCCTGTGAAGGTATAGGTTTTATAAGGTTATCTTGGGATCAAGTAGAGCTAATGGGTACCGATTATTGAAGATGATAGGTTTTATAAGTTTTAAAGATGTGGTTTTAGAGCAAATGAGTACGAGCTTTTATTTCTACTTTTTTTTGAAGTGCAAAGCTGTGTACCCATCAGGAGTCGAACTCCTGCCGCAGTGATAACTTCCAACATAAACTGCCATTGGGCCATCGCTCTGGGTACAGTTGTCATTTGTACTTTGATACTTCTAGTGGTGGCCAAATTTATTTTTGACAAACTGGTTTTTTAATGAATGGAACGACGCAAACAACTAAGACTTTTTCTTCGACTCGGCCACGTGGATTCTTTATTTCCAAAGAGTCAAAGTCATATATCGTGTAGCAGTTAACTCAAGTTAACTTAATATAAGTTAGTTTATTCTTTATTTATTATTCGAGAAAGAGAGATGTGTATGAAAAAGAGAGAGATTAGGTTTATACATGTATATATAAAATATATGAAAGACAAGTTGGGACATAAAGTAAAAAAATTGAATACTATATGGAACTTGAAAACGTTAATATTAAGTTGAAACCACGATAGAAAAGAGGTGTGTGGATAATAAAGAGGATGTGTGCATCTTACTTGTGTTTAGATTTTAAGACAGTCGACTATTACACCTTGGCGAAAGAGAAAAACATCATTGTGTCATGCTCGTGTTGAACTCGTTATAACACAAACACAAGTTACTTTTAAAATTTTGATAGGTACACAATTGAAATCACGATAACACAAACACAAAAGTACACAACACGAACCCGATTCGGGTACAGGAATTGTTGCCCTACTATTTCAGTTACTAGGAATCTTACCTGAGGCTGATGTCAGCTCCCACGAGATGCGCGCCACTTCAAAGAATGATTAATCAAAGATGGAACGAATTCGCATGCCGCTTCGATGAAGGAGAAGCCGGAATTTCCGCATAAACCGTCGAAAGTCTCAATGTCAAAGTCAACCGAGGCCATCCGCGTTTTCCTTCTCTTTCACACGCTATTTCCTCTCAGCATCGTCACTCTCCTCAGTTTATTCCATCTTATAAATCGGAAGAGTAATCGCTATCGCTATCGCTACCATCATCAATGGCTTCGTCTTCTTCGTCATCGTCGTCGAAGTTCGATGTGTTTCTGAGTTTCAGAGGCGAGGACACTCGGAAGACGTTCACAGACCACCTGTACCAAGCTCTCTATCAAAGAGGCATTAAGACATTCATAGACGAAGAATCTCTGGAGAGAGGAGAGAGAATCCAGCAGAGACTATGGAGCGCCATCGAGGGGTCGACCATCTGCATCCCCATACTGTCAAGGTCCTACGGGGACTCGAGTTGGTGCATGATGGAGTTGGCAAAGATGGTGCAGTGCGGTAATAAGATCATCATCCCTGTGTTCTACCACGTTGATCCTTCGGACGTCCGCCACCAGAGGGGGCCGTTCGGTGAACCGTTCCGACGGCACCAATCGCGTTTCGACGAAGAAACGGTCGGGGAGTGGCGGAGGGCATTGAGGGAAGTTGCTGCCTTCGCTGGTTGTGATATCAGGAACGTCGCCAATGGGTCAGAAACCTCTTCTCTGTTTCTCTCTCAATCTTTTCGATTTTAAGAATCATGACCATGAATTTGGTAACTTCATAATACTATTTATGTTGAGGATGGACCCATCCCTTTCTGCAATGTTGCTTTTGATTTAGAACTTCAAAAGCTTATTCTGAACTCCGCTTTCCACTGAAAGAAACAGAGCTTAGTGGACGCTCCTGTGAAACCCTTTCATTCAATGATGCCCTTCAGTTTGTTGGGAAAGAATTAAACATGCTTTATTCTGTTAAAATCTACCGTTGAATACTACTCTTGAAAGGAACACAAATTTAGGTACCAAAGTTTTTCTACTGCAGAATTTTGCATTATGAAAGGAGCAGGCAAGCATGTTGGTTACAATTTAAATAGTTTGATTTCATTCAAATTATGCATGATGAATCCATCTGTATGACTGGAGCTAAATTGAGAAGTCTTGCAATACACTATAACAAAATAGAGAAATTGTGACACCCAAGACCTGTGAATAGGAAAGAATACAAATGCACCAGGTTCTACTTCTTGCTGAAGATCGCAACAGAAAGTTGTGTCAGTGATTATCCCATTGTTTCACAGGATATGTGCGTCACAGTATCGTTGTTTTCTTGTAGTGATATGATGAACGAGAAAGGATCTCATGAAAGGTCCTTGGAAAAGTGGCATAAAATAGTGGGGTGAGGCATCACCCAGAGGACTATAATAAATTTCCACCACCAAATTATGTAACCTCTCTTTATGTCCGGGACCAGAACCAACAAGAACAAATCTCTAAAGGGAGGTACATATCCCCATAAGATATTCAGATTACATGACTTTCTGTCAAAGCTTTCTGCTTCTGGTTTGCATTGTTGCATACCTACTACCTCTGTTAGTAACATGCTGCTATTTTGTATGTGCAAATTGATAGGCATGAGGCAAAGTTGATCCTTGAGATTGTTACGAAGGTTCAGGAAAAACTGCACTATAAGGACTTTGCAATCAATGGCAACTACAATCCAGCGGTCAAGGCTTTGTGCAATCAAGTGAACCGAATGGGAGATGAAATCATGATTCGAATCGTAGATCAGCTCGGATCTGGTGGATTACTTGGAACCAGTCACTACATGCTGGGACTTCAAGCGATGCAAGAACCACTGAGGCAAGTACAAGCCCAGAGACCAATCCAGGTAGCACCGGAGCATCCGGCCGGTAGCAGAGACCAGCCAGTGCAAATTCATGAGCAGAAACTAAAGCAAGGAGAAGAGAAGGTAAATTCATGGAATGGTTCAACTAGGCCTCGTCCTTATGTGGGCTCAGGAGTTCACGAGTCCTTCCAAGAGCTTTTGAAGGGACAGACAGATCTATTCAACTCGACACCAAGCTCCAGTTGCACCGATTTTTGCAAAGTGGTAGGAGCTCAACACCAACTGGATGAACAAAATCAACCGCTAGATCAGGGACCAATCCAAAAGCCACAGGACTCCTCTACTAGGATAAATTCTAATATGGGTCAGGGACTTGATGCAAAACATAAACTAGAGAGGCAAATGCAGTGGGATAACCTAATGGGCATGGCGCAACAGATGAACTCAGGCGCCTCCACTGGGTCAACTGACGACATGGGGCCGACAGTTCAGGCCACGACAGATCAACTGAATCAAATGAGGGTACAGAACTTTATACATATGCTAGAAAACGTGAGGGATTTTGAGGATACTGTTACAAAAATTGTGGAGAAGAATTCTACAATCTATGGCAGGATGAGCTGATTGCCTTGTCTTAACCTTTGCAAGCTGATCCGAGTGGCAAGTTAAAGGTTTCTGGGATCATCAGTCATGAATGCTAGAGAAAAATTGTCTGAGCACACTAGGTGGCAGCGTAATGGCGAAAGGCCAATGCATATCTTTCATTAAGCATCGAGCTGCCTGTTTAAATGAATAACACAAGGATTTTGAGAATTGTAACAGCAGCATCATGTCTACGACAGTTTACGATTTCAAGCCCTTAATATACTCAGCAAAATGTTTCCTCAGATAGCACTAGCATCGGTTTTGGTTATGAATTCTTCTGAAGGAAAGTGAGAAGTTCGATGTGTGTGTAATCATGGCTGGTTTGGAAATGTAACCTTACTCGGGTATCCCTTGGTTTGGTTACGGTTCATCCTTTTCAAGAACCAGTCCGAAAACGGAACCGGTGGTTTTAAGCAGTTTTTAAATAATATATATATATATATATATATATATATATTTATTTTATATTGCTGAGATATTTATACAAGTTAAAGCCAGTGTCAGCTATAGACAGTGGGTTCGACTCCCATGGGACTAAGCATGTGTGTGTGTGTGTTTTTTTTTAAATTTACCTGTTTTAGATGGTCTGGTTACTCTCGAGTTTTCTGTTTTTTTTTTTTGTTTAAAGGGATCCAACTCGAGTTTTCATTTGTACTTTTTTCCCGGTTACATTGGGATGGCAAAGCCGTGTACCCACCAGGAATCGAACTCCTCCCACGGCGGTAACTTCCCACTCGCACTGTGGTTTTCATTTGTACTTATTGATGCATCACTATGGGTAAGGGGGTAAAGTTCTCGCCAAACTTCTTTTTGATGAATTGGTTTCTTTTCTTTAAAGGTTACATGTCAACTTTTATAAATACCTAAAATACTCTTTATATAAATAATCTTCCTCCCTCATTTCATCCCCAACATTTCTCTTATCCCTCACCCAATCTCTCCTCTCCCATCTAATTCCAACAAAAGTTCATCTAACTGAATCTCTTTGTCCCTATAATAGAGGTTTCGTTGTTGTCTTCTTCCAACTTAATGTTATTACGATGAAGCTCATTGAAAAAAAAAAACAAAAAAGAAAAAAAAAATGAAACTAAAAACAAAATTAATAATAAAAAAGATGTGACTCAATAATACAGAAACAATAACCATAAGAATAAAGAACAAAAAATAAGAAAATAAGAATTTAGAAACTTAAAAGTAATTAAAAATAAAAACTAGGGTCTCTATGGAAGTGACATGCGTCTCCCTCAATAGAATAGATGCGGGTTGGATGAGTCTCTTTGGTCATAATGCTCTAGTTTTTCATATTCAATTTCGGTTGAAAAATCAGTCAAAAATCAATCAAAACAACTAAAAAAACAAAAAAACAAATGAAACCAACAACCTAAATCGGTGAATTTCCTTTTGAATAGACTGTTCTTTCACTTTTTTCTTTATTTTTAGTTCTTTTTTTTCTGAATCATACACCAAGTCTAGATGGTGCATGATGGAACTCACCAAGATGGTCGAGAGCAACAAAACGATCGTATCCATCTTCTACGCTGTTGATCCTTTTGATGCCAAGCATATGAAGGGACCATTTGAAGCTGTGTTTCAAGAACATCTGCAGAATTTGAGTGAAAAGAAAGTGGTTGAGTGGGAAAAGGCCTTGAGTGAGGTAGCAAGAACATTACAATTTACACTCTGAGACACACACAGACACAAGAGACAAGTTTGTGATATAACTGAATCTCAGAGATCGGATTCTTGAATCCGAAAACGTAAAGTGTGAGTGGAACTAAAATATGCATTAAGTTATTCAAATAAGAAACTAAATGATTCAAACATGCACTAGAGTGTCCACGTGTATGTCTGTGCAAGAGAGAGAGAGTTAAATAAGACGCACCAAAAGGATTATTTTCCTTTTAATAGAAAGAACCAGATGACATTATATCAGCATTACAATAGCAACTTCCTCATCTTGCATTTCCTTTTCTGAAAACAGAGCAATGGTTGTTTCACAATTGACATACAGTATCTTCCCATATGGTTTCCTATAGATTTACAAATTTATCAACTTCAAACCAGAATTGCATCTTTTCTAGCCAGAGTTTGAGCTTAGGAAAACATAGAGCCGAATCTGGATTTCGAGTAGCTTAAGATTCATTCTGCAGAAAATCAAGTTCAAGTGTCAATCAATCACACCGCCAGCCCAAGACCTAAGACCCCTGAACCGCGAACTAATTCTCATTCCTCAATGACTCCCAAAGTAGGGATTCATTGCTCCGAAATTTAATGGATACGATTATGCTTCCGACACCTCTATGCTTGCCGCAACCATTACATACAAGCATGCCTTGTTTGGTCTCCGCCTGCCCAATATTATGTAGACCTTAGCCAAGCATTTTTCTCATACTAGGTGGAGGCTAAATAGAAAATGCAACACGAGGATTTTATAAGAGGTCATTCGTCCTCGTCCTCGTCCTCGTACTATTTTTTTTTTATATAAGGGAGGGCCGGAGGGCAGAAGATTACAGTAGATGTGTCTGTAAGGAATGCCCCATTTTATTTGCATGCAGCAAATGTTGAACAGAATTAGGAGCATCAGCCAGAAATGCAAATCAGGTGACAGTTGAAAAGTGCATTAGCACCCAGTCGGCGATTTGATTACCTCCTTTATAAACGTGGTGAATGAACACCTCCCTTTCACGATCAGGCTTCAGCATTAACTTGGCACCGCAATTACCGTTTAAGAGCTCCACTAAGCACCGCAAATACAGATCAAGGATAAGACACAGATAGCCCAAATCCCAGCTAGTGGTGGAGGCCATGAAGGATCCCCATGCCTCTGCTTGGAGATGAATTGCACCGGCCAACATTGCAAGAAAAACCACCGTTCGGATTTCTATTGCAGTCACGAAGTAATCCATCCTGGTATGGTTCTAGTTCAGGCACATGCAGATTGGGAGTCTGGTGGAATTAGTTAAATTAGTTATAAAAGGTTACATCCTCGGCAAGAGATCCGAGGAAAAATATTTACTCTCGTAGTCGAGTACCTCAGACAACCTTCTTCATTTAAGAAAATTTTGCTATCATCGTCTGCCTGGCATAATTTTCTTGCTTCTCTTGGCTCGGGACCAGGTGGACCTTTCCTGTGAGGGGATCTAACTTGCACATTTATTGCTAAGGTAACTCTTTTTGCAAGTTATAATTGTTAGAATGCAAAACTATAGGCTTTTATCAATTGGTTTTGCAAAACTTACTGATAACTCGAGTAGAAGGAGAGAAGTTTTCTTTTTTTGGTTGGATAGCACAGGACACAAGCCTAAACTCCTCAGAAACCATCATCACTGGGCAACAATAGCCCCACGACATGTTTCTGCAACAAAACAGATAATTGAGCAGGTAATACTCTTTCTAAACACCACGTCGGTCCCTTAGGCTCTGCTTTCCTAGCTAGTCAGCGCAATAGTTCCCTTCACTTATATGTGTTGAACTATTACTTGTCAGTCTCTTTGTAGCCATCTCTGGATTCTATGAATCAAGTGAGACCACGGCCACCGTTCTGTCTCTGCTTTCTGGGAAATGAGCACGTTGGGAGAGGGGCTATATGTGAAATGCCGGTAAACTAACGGGGTCATAGAGAATGTCGATTTTTTTTCAAACGGTTACGTTTTCATTTGGACCGTTGAGGTTGGGCCAGAGGATCGCCGGCCTAATCAGCCAAAGAGAGCTCCCCAAAAGGCTGAGCTTCTTGCGTCCCACAGACTAAACCCCAAACCCCCCAACTCGGAGTTGTTGGTTCTCTCAGAAGACATTCCTTGTAGGTTTTTGTCCGTCTCCCTCCGTTTTGTCTCGATGGAGAAGATAAACATCTTCAGGAAGAAACCCTCGGCGAAAGGTTGGTGCTTTCCTTTCCTGCTTAGATTCGTGCTTTAGGGGATTTCCTGTATCTCGATTATGTTAGTGTTGAGCTATATTCGTTATTTGGTGTTTTTTGGTAGACCCATTTCCGCTATTTTTCTTGTTCTTGGACTTCTCTGTGTTTCAGGACGTTTTCGCTCTTCATTGGTGTTTCATTTTGTCATACATTGCGAAATTCTTCTCCATCCCATCTTTATTATCTTCCGTATTCTTTGATTGCGGAATTTGGATTGAGGTTTTTCCTGTTTATTGTGCCTAATTCGTTGTATCTTTGAAGGAAAGGCTGAGGATTAGCCCTTTTCTGATAGTTTCGTTTCTTGCTTACAGAGGAGATAAGGACGAGTAAGCGAGAGATGTCTGTTGCAACAAGTAATATTTTCACTTTCCTTTCCTCCTTCTAACCAAATTGACGTCTTTCTTTTCAAATTCATGGAAACCTGTTCTTAGGAAATCAATTTCTTCATTTTTCTTTTACCATTTTGTTTCCTATGCTGATTTGGAATGGACGACATGAAGTTTGTTTTTTGGCGTAGTGGTGTTTTGACTTATCCCTCTTTTATGTGAACCAGATATTGAACAAAATATAAATAATGCTTTATCACCCCTCTTAGAAGCCAATTTATCTATACATCCATTAGATTCACCTAACACATCTTTTGTTACTTTCATAATATGTTTAGCTATCTCATTTCATATATAAGAAGGTTTAACTACATAATCTCAAACATCTCCTTAGAAAAACTTTTGTAAATATATTTTCTTTCTCATTTTTAAGATTTCACATTAGTTCGAATAGCTTTATGTACTCTTTGTCTACCTTTTTACTTACAAATTCATAACTAAAATCGATGTTGGATAATTAAGTTTTTTATTGGAATTACTTTACAATCTTTACAATATGATCTATCTTATATCCTACGTACAAAATAATCAATTTGTATGTATCAAACCACTTTTATAAGTAATTAAATGTTGATCTCGTTTTCTAAAAATTGTATTGCTAAAGAGAAATCATACCATAACAAAATTTAAAATTTTCTTATCTTCTTCGTTTAAATCTCCAAACTCATAGTTGTCATGAATGCCTTAATATCATAATGTCTTTTTACTGTCATATTCATTTAGATCTCTTCCTAAAGAGATCATCTCTTTATGAAATATTTTGAATTACTTTATCTAACTCCTCTCAAATGCCTTCTTTATACCATCTTCTAGTCATAAAAGTAGTTCATAAGCATGAACTATATTTAAAACCGTTACTCTCAATATTAGTTTTACCTTCATAATTCGATCTGCTATTGTATGTCTACCACACTATCATTTAAGACTTTATTTCTAATTATACCAACTCGATTTTGAGTTTTTTCTTTCTTGAGTACCATAATTTAAAACCTTTATTCTCAATGTCTTGTTTTTTCTTCAACCAATTTTATCTCTTATAAATATAGAATGTAAATCTTTCTCCTAATCATAAAATATATCATCATCATTAGCTTACCGATCAATTTTCTAAATACTAATACAAATTTTATTATCTAAAACTAGCTTCCTTACTCCTATATCCATCCATGTTGAAAACGCAAAAGAAAAATTATATAATTTGTTCACTACATTCGGATGACAATGTAATGGAACTAACTTCTTTATTTACACCCGTTCATAATGTGAAAACCTAAGTGATCTATTACATTAGAGTAAAGATGTGGAGGATCTTGCTTACTATTCACTATATTCAGGCTCTATAGTGTGTTGTTAAGAGGAAATGTCTAGAGTTCATGATAGATAAATCAGACAACTAGTTTTATGCTAGTTGTTGAAAGCCTAATGCAATCCTTCTCCTTTATTCATGCTTGAGAATGGTCATGCAAAACTCATCATGATTCCTTACATGAACAGAGTTGTGTAGTTAAAATGATTAACTCTTCAAACTTGCTTAGCTGAACCATTATTTAAGATTCACTCATTAACATCTTTACAACACCACCTCAGATAACCTTCTTTTCTGTGACAATGGGGAGTAGTAGCCAGGTATGGATGCCCCAGGAATTGAACTCATGACCTGCATCCTGTGAGTCAGTGCCCTGCTAGGTGAGCTAGTGATAAGAGTGCACCTTAGACAAGACTCTAATAGAACATCCTTCTTTTTGAAAGGTTAAGAGAACATCTGTTTAATATTATATGAAACGTTTCTTCAAGGACATGGAAAAAGGATCAATCGCCAAACCACAAGGGCAAACTTATGTAACTAAGAAGAATCCATCACCACTAGTAAGACATTTACATGCAGAACAAGGATCCACATCACAGTAAAACAAAGTTTCTGCTTCAAAATCGAGCAGTTACATGTGTCGAAGGGATGCCAAGAGCTTCTCAAGATCACCAACATCAACGTTTGAACTGCCAAGAGAATTAGAAAAGTTATAAACATAAGCATAGACGCAAGGAAGTCCCTCGTACAACACATGTATGAGGATGAATCACCTTCAGTCAGCAGGAATTGCTCGAAAGATTATAACGTGAAAATAATGAACAAGTATCACGACAATCCACTGAATGCAATAGTTAAAGCCAACTCTGTGTGTGCATGTGTGTGTGTGTGAGAGAGAGAGAGAGAGAGAATTTACGCAGCAGAAATATTTTTAGTTTCCTTCCCAGCAGCTCGACCTCTGGGAGCTGAAGATAACTGTAACAACAAAGATTAGAGTCAGTTTGGTAGATCATACATATGAACAAGACATGCGTATGTTTGAATCGTTCGATACCAACCTGTGAGGAACCATCAACCCCAATTTCATCCAGAACCTGCAGATGAACAATATAGGCCACAATGAGGAAAACAACATTTAGAAGAAATGATCTAATTAAAAAAGACCAATAGTTACAAAAGGTCTAATTATATGCAAACTATTGCTGATGCATGAGCGAAATAAGCAACACAGATCAAAGAGAACCTGATCCGTGAGCTCCTCAGTTTCCTCTTCAGCCTCATCTTTGTCTAAGACATCATCAATGGCATCTGAAATCATTTCCATCTGTATAGGATAAATTATTAGTACTTCAAAGGTAATGCCACAGCACACTGTTTTCTATTATGTATATATATTCAGAAATCAAGTGCAATAACAATGATCTCCAAAAAGAAAAGTGCACTATAAATATGAAGAACATTTATTACTTGCTGGCCTTCAAGAACTATTGGTTCAAAATTACAACAGTTCATTTCGTCACCAAGGCCAAAAAACACAGGGAATCTGATTACGAAACAAGGGCTGGAGGGAAGCGAATTACTGAGAGTTGGAGTTACTAAACTTTAAAGACCCTTGTTATGAAACATGATTGAGGATACGCTTGTCATCTTCTAGAGTTCTGATTGATGAGAAAGAAAAGAACGAATACATGTTACAATCTGCACAATCTAAAACAAAAGAAGAAACCACCAAAACCAAAATGATATTGCTAGAATTGATCATGCTTGATCTCAAAGGTTCATATGCAGAATATGGAACAACGTACTACCATTTTTACTTTGAACAGGAAAACTCCAAATAAAATTTCTTACTAAATACCCCTTCTAAAAGTCATGTTGTATGTAGACCCCTGTTATGGTAAATCCTTCGCATGGATAACTCTGCCAACATTCTTGATCATTATCCAATCAATGAATTTGTTTTCCACAATTTTCAAAAGAAATAAGAGAAATGGATTAAGAAATCCACTAACTAATGTTGCATATGAAGGAAAACAATACCGTCATCCATTTGTGCCGATTCCTTCTGAAATTCTTTTATCACTTTAGCCTGTTTGTCTGGATCCAATTGCTGGTAAAGGAAAAACACATTGAATTAAACATGAGAATTACATAAAGTTGTTGATACAAAAGGTATACACTGAAGCAAATTGAAATTTTAAGATGGAACATATAAAAAGTTCACCAATAAAATTATCTAATGGAACAACAGATGAAAAGAGAACGTGAAGAATGCACCAAGGAAAATAGACATTTTGTACTTGACACACCTTATTCATAACAGCCATTGCTTTGCTTGCACCTTTCGTGCCTACAGTCACCGAAGTGTGGGCATACATTGCCTGAAACGTGGTGCCATTTTCTAAGCGACCTGTGTCTGTGTTGCAACACCTCTGATTTGTGCACGGCTCCCTTTCAGATTAGCTATTTGCTGTCTCAATCTGACAAGTTGACGAGCCAAAATTTTTGTGGCAACCTAAAGTGAAAAATAACAATGAAGTTATAGATCAATGAATGTTTGGCCAATTCAACCAACATCAAATTTGAATCTCAAGATGCCGATGCTCAACTATTGAAGGAGGCTTAATCCTGTACTTGCACAAACACAGCATGGAGATAGGGTAAAGAATGGGATACATAGAATATATGTATGCATGCATATGTACATGCATAAATACATACATATATATATATATATATATATATACATATATCACACACATATACTAATATCATGATTCTTATATACATTAACACAAAATCATACTGAAAAATGGGTAGCAATGTAACTATGGTCTCAAGAAGAATGGAAAGGAAGGTTACCTCGTTTCCTGTTTTGGCGGTCCTCTTAATTTCAGCCACCGATTTGCCAATTTCAAATACAACAACAACTAAGCCTTTTTCCATACTAGATGGGATCGGCTACATGGATTCTTTATTTCCACATAGCCCTGCCACATGCCATGCTGTAGAATCTATGGTAGATAAGTCCATGGTATAGAATCCATGGTAGATAAGTCTGACAAAGTTTTACACGGGCTGTCGGAAGCCTAACACAACCCTCCTCCTTTATCCGGGCTTGGGACAGGTCATGCAAGGGTGATCCCTTACATGGGCAGAGTTCTTTTCCAATTTCAAATATATATTAAAAATATAAAAAGATGAAGATATCTTCAATTCGGTAAGAGAATTACAACCAAAAAGTTCAAACAGACCCCTAATTGTAGAGAAGTAATTTCACATTTCAAGAAAAGGCAGCTAATTGACAGATAAAATTTTCTTCCCCTCTGATAAATACTCCTTTGGACTCTCAGACGAGTTGCACCAAAGAGAAACTTGCCTAAATTAGTATTTCTTTCTTACCATATGGAGTCTTCTGTAGTCTAATAGTGCTGATATCAGCAATTATAGAATGAGAACCATGTCTCTGTTCTATGCACTGTTATAATTCCCCATTCAGCACCATACAGAAAAAAACTCATGGTCAGGAATTTCAAGTTACCATACATGCCTTGGTTGTCTATCACAATCTTTTCTACTTCTCCCATTACCGACTTTAACAAACATGGGCTTGGGTTTAGTAGATGAGTGAAAAAAAAGTTAATAGGAAATTAGAATTGTGGAGATAAATATTAGAAAGTAAAAGCTTTTGACTTAGTAGAACGAAGACAAAATATCTAGAATACAAGTTTGATCGTTTAGTTACTTCAAAACATATAGAAATTAAGATTGACACACATTGTATCCCTTGCAAGAAATATTGAAACAATAAAGAATGATTTAACTTAAGTGTTAGTATAACACATGATCAAGCTCTATGAAAACAAAGAATCTATGTAACCGTATCTAGTATGGAAAAAGGGTTTGATGTTGTTGTTTATCATTTTAGATGCACTTAAGAAAAGAATATGGATAGAAGAGTATATATCCGAAGGACTTCTTGCTGGGTATATGCATATGCAAATGACTCAAAAAGTTCATAATCTCCTATAGATATCATTTGAAGCCTTGCCTCTCTCCCCAGCTTTTCTCATAAGACAGAAGCACACTAGTAGGGCTGGCAAACAAGGCCATCGAACTGAATAACTCTTGATGGTTGCTCAGTTCATTTTCCGTGTGAAATAGAGGAGCTAACCACTAGCCAAACAACCAGGTTCTTTTTGAACACTTTCGTTTCTCGAACAGTTCCGTTGTCCAGATACTCATGACCCGAGTGCAGGGAGACTTCCTTTACCCAAACTTTAATGCCCCATACTTACCTAATGTCTTCATTTATGAAAAATTTTAAAACATGATCCTTCATTTACCTTTACCTTAGGTACCTTCCTACAGTTACCTATTCTACATGGTTTAGGTATAAACAACAACTAAGCCTTTTCCCATACTGGATGGAGTTGGATACATGAATTCTTTGTTTCCACCCAGGTAAAGGATCACCCTTACATGGCCGGTCTCAAGCCCAAATAAAGGAGGAGGGTTGTGTTAGGCTTCCGACATGTATAAAACTTTGTCGGGTTTTTATACTATGGATGATTTAGGTATAAATTAAAAGAAAATTTCACTTAATGGGTTTTCACAAGCCCAGCCAAGCTGAACATAGGGTTCATCAAACCGAACATGAACGAGCTACAGATAAGCCACACAATGAGCATAGCAGCTCGATCCACTTACCAACTTTACACATTGTTTGTAGACCGGAGTTAGGTAGGTCAGCAGATGCTGATGGAGATTGGGATAATCTCATCCCTCTCATCAGCAATGCTTTCTGTTCTGTCCTTTGAAGAAGGGTTCATAATACTCATAAAACAAGCCTTAGCTAGCTCACCGCAGGGCTCTCCGACACCCCTGCAGGTGTTGATTTCGATTCCCCAGGGGGTGCATGCGTCTGCTTTTGTGTGTGTGTGTGTGAAGCTTCGGCATCCATTTTGTAACCAGAAAAAGAAACAAAACAAGAGCCAACAAAAGAACTCTTTCATCCCGAGTCACAATCCCACGTGAAGTGTTACTGAGATCCTGCCACATGCAACTTACAACCTAACTCATGCACCAACCCTCTTAACGTTGTTAATATCTTGATTTTCATATAATAACAGCATTAAACAATTACTTAGGCCCCGGCAAACGAGCCGAATGAACCAAACACGCTCTGCTTATGGCTCGTTGTCGACTCAAGATCTTGGCCACATCTCCCTCGTTAACTTCTTTGAGCAAGCGAACCCGAACTGGATAGGGGGTGAGAGAGTTAAAATGAACACAAGCTGCTCGTTGAAGTTAAAATTAAACTTGACATGTAGTCGTGAGTAAAGAACTTACTTTCTTGATTAAAAAATTTGTTTTTCATTCAATTTCATCTAAAATCCAAAAACTTTATCATTTAGTTACATTTATATCAACCAATATATTGGGTTAACATGGTTTTCTAGCATACATGTACGTAAGAGTTTTGTATACTCAACGACCTAACGCTAGTTGAGCCAAACTGGACATACATTGATTATGTTAAGCTAATATAGCTTAATAAACCAGCTCATGTTCGAATTGCTTAGATCATGAGTTATACATGAACGAGCTCGTCACAAGTTGATCCGAGTAGAACCACGTACAGCTCGTTTCACTATTAGCACACACGTACACGCAACACATACACACACACATATCCTCAAGTTCATAATTCTATAAGGGCCTGATCCGAGATTGACACGTTCAAGTTTGTATATCCGAGAATGAGCTCAATGGTGATATTGGTCGATATATATATATATATATATATGTGTGTGTGTGTGTGTGTGTGTGTGTGTGTGTGTGTGTGTAAAACATAGTGACCCAATACTTAGATGGTTTCTCATGGTAAAATTTTTGTGTTACATTAAAGTACCGAGTTTTTCGGTTAAAGGAACATGAGTTTCTTGCTCGATGAAAATTGCGGAAAATATGAATATATGTGTGTGTGTGTGTGTGTGTGTTAGTAAAACATAGTGACCCAATACTTAGTTGGTTTCTCATGGTAAAATTTTTGTGTTACATTAAAGTACCGAGTTTTACGGTTAAAGGAACATGGGTTTCTTGCTCGATGAAAATTGCGGAAAATATAAGTTTTTAAAGTTTAACAAGCAAACCCATATCCTGCTCATACGGCTCGCAGCTTGCCGTATAGTATGAGCTCGGCTTGTGTAATAAATCTTATTTGATCAAATGAAACAAGCTAATGCACATCCCTAGGGCTATTTATACATACGAGAGAGAGAGAGAGAGAGAGAGAGAGAGAGAGAGAGAGAGAGAGAGAGAGAGAGAGAGAGAGAGAGACCTTACCTAACTCAAGGAGTCCACCTCTTGCTTCGATCAGCGTTTCTGTTTTATTTCGCTTGTATTCCGCTCAAGCTCTTCTTCATCACCTCACCAAATTTGGCAGCGAAGCCTGAAGTCAAACTTGGATCTTCTTACCTTAGTAAATTCCATATCCAACCACAAACTCGGTTTAGTTGGACCTGGAAACCGAATAACCCGATTTGGATTGGATTTTCAACTTTCACATGTCAACACAAGCCTTAATCTGATGGATAATGCGAACCTGATTAGGTTCTTTCCAGGCATGTCTCAACTTAATTTGAATCCTTCAAGTTTAGCTTTGGGATTTTGCAATGTGGATCTGGATCTATTATAAGATTCGGCTAGTCAATATTTGGTAATGCAGAGATCTGGTCCATTAATTGGCACCCCTACTAAATTAATGCCTTAATCTTCCCCACGTCCCACCTGCCCAAGATGGGGATACCAATGCGATGAAACCTGATCCGGATATATATATGTGTGTGTGTGTATATATATATGTGTATATATATGTGTGTATATATATATATATATATACTTTTATGTTGCTAAACCTTTCACAGTTTTGGATTTGCATGGTGTGGGTCGATGTTTTGGAAGTTGGCGATGCCGATCCATTTGACACCACCTGACCCAACAACGACTATATAAAGATTATCGATTTCTGCAAACTCAGCCTGAATCAAGTGCATTAGTCTCTACGTCAATGGTGGCCATGGAAGTGAAACACCTAAAGGTCACGAGGGTTAAACCTGAAACAGAGGTTCAAGCGAAGGTTCCACTGACTATCTTTGATAGAGCAGCACCAGACCTTCATGTCGCTGTACTCATAGTCTACAACGCACCCACGTTCAGCAACACCAAGCTCAAACTTGGTCTTGCTAAGGCTCTTGCTTACTACCCGATTCTAGCTGGAAAACTGATATCAGACCTTAATGGACCTCCTTTTGTGATCCTGAATCAAGAATCCTGTGCTCCTGTCATTGAGGCATCTGTGGCTAAGAAGATTGATGACTTTCTTCCCCTTCGACCGAGCCCAGAGCTCACCCTTCTTCATGGTGACACCACGGAGACGAACCCACTTCTCATAATCCAGCTTACTAGGTTTGCATGTGGTGACTTAGTTATTGGTGTTAGCTGGAACCACTTGGTTGCTGATGGACAATCAATGAGTAACTTCTTGATTACTTGGTCTCAGTTGGTCTGCGGGCATGTAGTTAAGCCTCTTCCCATCCATGACCGATCTCTCTTCCGGCCTAGAGAGCCTCCTTTTTCTGAATTCCCACATGAAGCCATGGAGTTCTCTGCATCGCCCCCTGAGAATGAGCCCCAAACTGTTGAGGATGATCTTATTGAGAATTTACTTCTACACTACACTTATGATTTCATTTGTAGGCTTAAGGAGAAGGCTGGACCGCAGCGCAGCACTTTTGAGTGCCTGGTTTCTCACTTGTGGAAGAAAATAACAATTGCGCGTGGGCTAGAACACGAACAAGTTACACGCGTGAAGGTGGCGGTGAATGGGAGGCCAAGAATGGGCATCCTTCCTGAGTATTTCGGGAATTTAGTGTTAACTGCATTCCCTAGTGCTACGGTGAAGGAGTTGGTGCAGGTGAGGAGGTTTGAAAATGGTGGTTTTCTATATAATGGAGTAATGCACAGGCCCTCGCATGCTACATGGGTGCAAGTGAGGCAAGCTACTCACGAGCTACTCGAGTTCAACTTGAAAAAACACTCGAGCTTGTCTCGACTTTTTCGAGCTCAAGTTACTCTTCGCCGCGTTCGAGCTTGCAAATACTCGGCTCAAGAAGCTTTAGACCCTGCTTCATACAGACACGCACATGCATTTATGAGCTAAATTTGACCTCAGCCAGATTCCAACTCACTAATCTCAATCTCGACCGAGCTTAGTTAAGTCAATCTAGGTTGCATCGAGCTCAAACGAGCCTAGAAAGCTGAGTTCGAGTTGATTAAACATAACTCAAGCTCGAGCCTGGCATTCTTAACGAGTTGAGTTGAGCTTGCCTCTACTTGAGCTCCATACACACCCGCACTAATTAACAAGGACCTTACTCTCTCTCTCTATTTATCTATCTATCTATCTATCTATCTATCTATCTATCTATCATATATATATATATATATATATATATATATATATATATATATATATATAGAGAGAGAGAGAGAGAGAGAGAGAGAGAGATGCGTTGGGAATAATAAGTGTATAATTCCAAGGTAAATTCACCAATCCCATGGTTCATCTTAAACAAGGAGGATGCGATTTACCACCTTTTCTATATTTAAATGTAAAAGATACTATATACATTATGTGTGTGTGCATACCGATACTTTATGAGAAACGAAAGTATGCCATTTGCCTCCAAATGTAAAAATACTTTGGAAACCTCTATTCTCACCTGGGGGAATGGAGAGGCTGGAGAGTGTCATTGGTTAGATCCTTCCCCATTAACGTTTGAATTCGTGAGCCCAGTCGACTGAGAAGATCTAGCGAAATGCTTCTATTTGAATTTGTGAGTACACAACATAGTTAAGGGCGTTTTGTGTGCTAAATATGTTAGCATTTCTCACAGCTAGCAGTTGGGCTCACCTTTTTGTGTTAGCAAGGTCATGTTTGACTACATAACCAAAGTCAACATTTAACGAATTACCATCCATGAAAAGAGCTTGGTCTCAAGTTCAATACATAGCGAAGAACTCTTGTCGTTTCTATTGTCTTGACTTGCTCACACTTACTCTCGTCCGAGACTAACAAATTGGTGAACAGGAGGGTGAAGGATATGCTGCAAAGTTGATCAATGTGGCTGTTAATCAAATCGGGAGTCAGTATTTTCAATCCTTTATTGACTTTGGGGAACTCCATAAGCATAAGTTTCTATATCCCGCATGGAATTATGTCAGGGAAGCAAATGTATTGGCTTATTCAGACTTGGAAGTTGATAGCTGGTTGGGATTCAAGTTTCATGAAGTGGACATGGGAGGAGGTTCACCCTGTGCGTTCATGCCCTCTTGGATACCGGAGGAAGGACTGATCATAATCATTGCCGCTAATTCGAAAGAGAAGCATGACAAGGAACAAAGATGGAGCAGCGGAATCAACGTGATAATCACCCTTTTCCGTGAGCATGCAGATGCTTTCAAGAAGATCGCTTACTCCATGGATTAAAACTTAGACTTGCGATGTATTTCGTTTTATGTAGCTTTCGGTTTTTTTGTACTCCTTATCTATATATGAGTGTAATAGGAATCTTGTGGGTTACCAAAATTGCAATCTCTATGCATGGACAATTTGTACAGCCCGAAAGCAGAATTTGTGCGGCTTGTTAATTTGGTATTCTCTCTAATTGAATTTCCTCTCTGGTTCGTTATAAGACACTCATACAGAAAGAAACATATCTTCCACCAGCCGGTTGCTAAAATGGTCTCTGTTCTTATTCTGTAACTGGCATATAATTGAATACAGCCATGCAGTTACTCGATCCACCTGAAGATAAGGTGGTCATTCTTCTTGCATAAGTTCATTCACATCATTTAAGATCATCTTGGTCATACCTTTTTTTCTATTTGATCTGATTGGATGAGAAACAAAGATTTTTCATCTATTAATCTTTGTAGAAGCTTATCATGGTAGATAATGTAGAGTTTGTTGTTGATTTGTAGTGGAGCGAAGTTTAGCTTTTGATCAAATGACATGTTTTCTTCGAGGAGTTTTTTCAAGGTTATAGGAGAAGGTTTGTGTTGTCTTTTTTGTTTCTTTTGTAAATCAGTAAATTGTTGTTTTTTTATTTGAAATTCTTGTTTTGTAAATGAAAAAATGACTCACATGATAACAAAGGGAGCCCTCCTTCCTTATCGTACGTCCATTACGTGTGAGGCCTTATAGCCATTATCTCAAATAAAAGTTATCAGAAAACAACTACTGGTTTAATCGATTTAGGAACAAGAAACTGCTGTTTTTCTGTGTATCAGTCTAGGCAAATCTTGAGAGTCAATGTAAAACATATAAGGCACTTGCAAAGATCTTTTGAATTATTGATCTCAACTCTTTAAAAACCACACACAAAAAAATCCAAACACCTTTGAATTTCTTAAATCAAGGTTTTCACTTATCCATTTACTGTCACTGCAGCTACCTCAAAGAACGAATTGTGAAGCATTTCATAGATTAAAGGTTCCTCGTCAACTGACTGGAACACATGGATCTGCCATGGAATAGATAGGTCCATTTTTTGTGCGTCTATCAGGATTTATTTCAACCGTTACCTGATACCTTCTTGGTAGCAACACAAGGTCCAAAAACTGATCCATGTGACCTATGATGCAACGCCATGAAGAGATGAAGTGCCAAGCGTGACAGCGAATGCTTCAGCACCACATGCACGATAGTTGCTAACTTAGTCTTTTAATGCGTTTGGTTTTTCAAGATAGATAAGCTAATGAGGGGAGTCGATGGACAAGGGAAAAACTTCAACCACAAGGAAATGATTGGTACCAACTTCAAATGGTGCCCTAAAATAATGAAAGCTTTTCTCACTTGATAAGCATTTACATGCCAAAACAACCAAATAATCGGTGCTCTTCCGTGGATTTAAGTAGTGATTGGTTCTCGATACTCAAGGCGCATGTGAAAACCCGTTCTTTTGATAGTGATTTATCAATGGGAGGTGGCGGACCAATTCATGAGTGGGCGCGAGGCCTGAGGCAGGGGGCTCTATAACAATACCTCTCTTGATGAAATGACCAACTCATCTATCAAATAAGGCGTAAAATTCTCGAATTATTAAATAACAAATGGTAGATACATTCTCTGCAAGCGGACGATGCACTTTTCTCTTGCAGCGCACAAATCTTATTTCGAAGTTTACGGTATATGCAGAGTTGGGAGCGCCTTAAGGCTGTCGTTCTCCAGAAGAAACTCCTTCGATGGAATGACAAATCATTGCCGACGGTGGGAATTAGAGTTGTCTCTCTCAGTTGAGCGATACCCCGAACACTGGTAGTTTGTTTTTGTGGAAATGCCCGAGCAACTCTCACAAATCTCACCTCTTGTTATCGGCAGAACCCTGTGAACATAAAGGAATCGAAGATGTCAGTGCCAAGGGATGTTAGAGCCGACACCCACAACTGGCTGGTGGTTCTCTCACTAAATTAACTTGAAGGAAACTCTCGACAGAAACGAACCAACAGCTAGTCACCAAGGTTAGGAGATCATGGTTCCCTAAGCATCCGTCGTAGAAGTAGTAGGTTAGGCAATAAGAGAAATTTTCATAAGGATGCACCAAAAGACATCATGCATTTACCATTATATATATATAACAAATGACAAAAAGAAATATCTTGAAACATTTTCATTGAGATTCCAACTCAAAACCTCTTGGAGGAGCTCTAACCAATTGAACTTTGTGAAAGCACATAAAGTTGGCACAATACAATCTTTGGACTATTATAATAGATCAAAACTTGTGATCGGAGCTTAATCCGATCTGTTTAAACCTGCATTCACAAAGGTTGGAGAGGTTTATGAAAGTAAGGACACAAAATGCAAAAGAAGAAGCAAATTGGAATGCTTAGAAAGTTCCAAAAGTTGTGGGGCCTAAAATGCTACAAACTGAGATGGTGAAACTCACCACGTATAAAGAATCTCCGTAACAGGTGGAGGCCAAATACTTGATACTAAATTTGCCATGGTGTTTTCAACAAGTACTTGCCACAATTCATTTTTGTCAGTGTGAGGCCCAATACTCTCCTATTTACCCATTTGCTTGGAAGATGATAAGCTTCTTCTTCCAACTTGTATTTCTCTTCTAATAGTCCTTCAACTTGACCAATTAGCAGAGGTATCTTTTAAAATAGTCAAGGATGCAAACGACTCCCTTGCTCCTAGTGTCTTAAGGAAGTAGGTACTCATGATTCCTCATGATGGCCTTCATCATCAACATGATGTTTAGACAGAAAACAAGATGCATATGACAGCATATAATATCCAGCTTTTATACTCACTTTCATACTCTTCTAACAATAGTACCAAGACTTGCATACTTAACAGCATGCACCAACATATGTATTTCTTACTTTTTTTTATCCCAAACATCATCTTAATAATCAGATACTTCATTCATTCAGTAAGATTGACAGCTTGTGAGAAAAAGTGATGAGTCATATATAACCAAAGAACAAAATTTACAAATATCATCGTATATTTTAAACAAGGATGATGTGATTTACCACCACTCTTGCATTTTGCGGGAAGATACTTTACATTTGCCTCGTTTATTTTAAAAATATCATATTTTAATATATATATAACCAAATAACAAAATTTACAAATATCATCGTTTATTTTAAACAAGGATGATGTGATTTACCACCACTCTTGCATTTTGCGGAAAGGTACTTTACATTTGCCTCATTTATTTTACAAATCTCATCTTGTATTGTAAACAAGGATGATATGGTTTGCCACCTCTTTCATATTTAAAATGTGAAAGATCCTGTATAAGAAATGAAAGTATTTCATATGCCTCCAAATACAAAAATGGTTTCACTACACCAGAACAAATGATTATCCTTCACTCGTCGACGCCACTGAAAAAATAAACGCCCACGTTCTATGAGCGTCACCAAGAGTCTGTCTTCTTGTAGTGTTTAGAAACTTTCCCCCTCACCTGAGAAATATTGGAGAGGCTGGCTTGGAGTTTCATTACGTAGATCCTTCTTCCATTTACATTTAATTTGCGAGCCCAGTCGATTGAGTAGATCTTACAAATGCTTCTACGTGAACATGTTAATATACAAAACACTTAAGGGGGTTTAACGTCTGATAGCAAAGAAGAGCTCTTACCCTTTCTGCTGTCTTGTATTTCATGAATACTCCCTCTCGTTCGGGATTGAAAATTGAGGGATTCTGAACAGGAGGATGAATTGAAAGGTATGCTGCAAAGTTGATTAATGTTGCTCTCAATCATATTGAGAGTCAGTAGTTTCAATAATTTATTGATTTTGGGGAACTCCAAAAGCATAAGAATCTATAACCCTCATCGAATTATAATGAGGGAAGCAAATATATTGCCTTTACCCTGTGCATTCATGCCCTCTTGGATCCCCGAGGAGGGACTCATCATAATTGCTGCTGTACATTCAAAAGAGAAACTTAACAAGGATTATAAACGGAGCAGCAGAATCGACGTAAGAATCATCCCCATTCCGTGATCACTAAGGCAAGTGCTTTGAGTTAAACTGGTTACAGTATCAACTTTTAGGCCTCAAAAATTTTTAGTTATGCCCCAAATTTTTAAGTCACGTCTAATATCCAATTCTCATTTAGGCCTCAACCTCTGTTCATCCACCCCTGGCCTCAGCTTTCATTTATGCTTAATCGATCTTCAACCGAGATGTAACAAATTGGTTTATTGTAAACAGGATTATGAAGGGTATGCTGCAAAGTTGATAAATGAGGCTGTTAGTCACAGGAATTCTGTATTTCCAGTCATTTATTGACTTTGGGGAACTCCACAAGGACAAGCAACTTTTCTTCTCATGGAAAGCCAACTTATTGCCATCAGACTTAACAGTTACTGGCTGGTTGGGGTTCCAGTTTCATGAAGCAGACATGGGTGAAGGTTCACCCTTTGCATTCCTGCCCTCTTGGATACCGGTACCCAGAATTTTGTAATACTCGTCGCCGCCGGCCATTCGAAAGAGAAAGATAACAAGGATCAGAGATGGAGCGCCGGCATCAATGTATTTATCTCCCTTCTGCGCGAGCATGCAGATGCTTTCATGAAGATTGTTAACTCCACCGACTAAAAAATTAGATTTCACATATCAAGTTCCAATGGTTTTGGACATTTTGGATCAAGCTCGGGCTTTGTTCTTCTGATTATGTTTCTGGATATGGATCATCTCCTTATATTCGAGTCTGGATTTCATCTAGCAGGGTCTGGATCACTTTCATATAACTTGCAAGATCTGGTTCGCTGGTTGTACGAGTCGATTGCCTCATGAGAACAAAAATATGCATGCATGCCAGAGCAGAGAGAAGGGGGAGACCTCTACATGCTACGGTCAGTGATGGATAGAGATTTATTTTGGGTGAGGCATACTTGTATTTTAGGTTCACAAAACACTTGTATTTTTTTATATAATAACAGACTAAAAAAAATTAAGATGTCACTTGAGATGCATGCCTCACCCTACCCTATAATAGGTCCGCCACTGTCTGTTGCCCTCAATTGATTTTTGAGAAGGCTTTTTACTGCAATACCTTAAGCAAACTCTTTCCAACCGAATCAATGTTGGTTTTCTTCTACACACAGTAGCTTAGATGCATTCTATATAATTGCATCTAACAATTGCCCGATTCGAAGTTAGGATCAGATGATCTAGGAGATCATGATCTAGTGTAACCGTTCAACCGAGCCGAATCACGTCTAGCTCGATGGCTTATCCCTTCTTTCGTTACAATGGGAGGCCGAAACCGGGTACGCATGCCTCAGGAGTAGTCGAACTTGCGACCAGCCATCAGGCAAGTCGGGAGTCCTGCCAGGTGGTCTAACCCTTTGAATGCCCTCGGTGGTTCACTTACTAGCCTTAGAGATAACGATGACATGATGCTAACGCTGAACCAGATCAGATCAACCAGACGGGATTCAGATTGGATCTGGATCAATCCCAAACCGACCTATTATCCCGATTCTCAATGTTTAGGCCATCGAGGACAAGAGCGCACCTCGCTTTCATAGAACAGGTCTGAAAACCTCACCTTCCATTTTATTCAGTCAGAAAAATCCTCCTAGACATGGCCGGTTTCGAACCGGTCCGTCGGGTCAAATAAGAACCAGGCTGGCTCTAGAACCGGTTAGAATCAAAACCGTTTAAATCAAACTTGGGCCTATAATCGGAATAAAAAACCATCCGATTTTGTTACGGTTCGATTTTATTAAAAACCACACCGAAACTGGAACCGATAAAAAATTGGTGGCTTGAAATCGTTTGGAACCGATCTCCTCGGCTCCTCTGGCCCCTTAGGACTTTCGGTTCCTACCTCCTCAACTCTCCTCATATCAGCGTGACAATTTGTGAGTCTTTGTCATCATCCAAATGTAATCATTTGGTTATTTAAGAGGACATTAAAAATTAAAATTGGCATCCATTGCATCCTCCAAAAGGAAAGTTTTAAATACCTAAAGTCAATTTTTCAAAGTGATGGAAGAATTGATGGAGATGTTATGCATAAAATTAATGTAGGTTATTTAAAATAGAGAGGAGCATAAGGTATTCTTTGTGATAAGAAGATATCATTAAAGTTAAAAGGTAAATATTATAGAGCAACAATTAGACTTTCCATGTTTTATGGTTATAAGTGTTGGGTAGTTAATCATTAACACGTACAAAAGATGTTTATGATAAAAATGAAGATGTTGAGATTGATAAGTGGTCATAAAAGAAAAGATTGTATAGATAATGAGGATAGAACAACAACAACTAAGCCTTTTCCCGTACTAGATGGGGTCGGCTACATGGATTCTTTGTTTCCACATATCCCTATCGTATGCCATGTTAGCAGTTAACTCACAATAAGCTAGATCATTCTTTATTGTTTCTTTCCAATAGTTTTGTGGTCGTCCTCTACCTCTTTTGACACTTTTCAAATTTAGTTTTTCTAACCTATCTTCTTACAGGTTCTTCTTTTGATCTTCTTTCTATATGTCCAAATCATCTTAAACGATGTTCTCTCATTTTATCCTCTATTGGTGTCACTCCTAATTTGTTTCTAATAACCTCATTATGTAATATCAAAAGAAGTACTTATAAGAAGGTATAAAAAATTAGATTTTAAAAGTATTGAAAAAGATAGAGGACAACCACAAAAATATTGGAAAGAAACAATAAATAATGATCTAGGTTATTGTGAGGTAAGTGTTAACGTGACGGCACGTGATAGAGCTATGTGGAAACAAAGAATTCATGTAGCCGACACCGTCTAGTATCGAAAAAGGCTTAGTTGTTGTTGTTGTATATATAACATTATATTTTAAAAAATTTATTAGTTTGAAGCCGTTTCAAATCCGATTCAAGGTTTCGGAGAATTGAAACTAGACATGTCTACCATCGCCTATGGTGATTGTACCCACGTGCGAAGTGAGTAACTAAAATAGATCAGCATTCAGTTTGGATCCCAACATAATCAAACCCGACTAAATCTGGCTCTGCATAACGTAGGTCCTTATCTGCGGGTTCCTGTTTTGGTATTTGTCAATTAAATAATAAATACCGAAATATCCAATCATTCATTTATCCGATTCTGTTTATGGCTACCCATCTCAGGCATGTTCCGATTATGGGATATCCGAATCCAAATCCATGCATTAAAGGCTTCCTTATCTGTTAACTGCCTCTTGGCTGAAATGAGCAGCCGTAGCCGGTAGTTTTGAAGAACCGTTTGGTTTCTAAATCTGGCGACTGCCTTATCTGCTCGCTTGCCTGTAACCTTCTTCATACGGTTTTTGCATGCTTCATCCTCTTCTTCTTTATCTTCTTTGTCTTTCTCGAGTTTTTGTTTTGGAAGAGAACACAATCACTCCATTGAAAGAAAAGTGTGTAAAACCAACTCGAGAATTACAAAGAGTTCGTTTCAACAATCTCAGATAACTCAAATCAGTGGGTTAGAGAAGCTAGTAATAGGCAGCACGCATACACAGAGAGAGAGAGAGAGAGAGAGAGAGAGAGAGAGAGAGAGAGAGAGAGAGAGAGAGAGAGAGAGAGAGCAGATAGCAGAAAACAAGGTGAAACTACACACGCATACCTTCATAAACTCATAAAAAGACAAACCAAGCAGATAGCAGGCGTTATCTTTCCTGCACGAGAACATCCTTCCTCTTCCTGGATAAAGATGCATCGTATTTATTATGATGATGCAAGCATTTGTTCCTTCCTAACTTTGCTTATGAAAGAATCAACCGGCAACCATTTGAGTAACGTTATCGGTGCCTCCTGCCGAAAAGCAGAGTTTAGCTTGTGCGGCGCAACTGCTATAAATTGCTCACCCTCTCCTCATTTCCCACACCCACCATCAAGAGCCCTAACTGTCTTCTCTGGACACACACACACACACACACAGAGATGGGAACTTGTAGAGGTTATGTGCGGTTTTCTTTTATTTTGTTCATTCTAACACTGCTGAACCCAACCATGGGTGATGTTTTAGGTCATGGTTACACAATACAGTCCTTTACCACCAGCCCAGACGGCAAGACCATGACAGCCAAGCTCTCTTCGATCCAGAGAACCGACAAGTACGGCCCTGATATTCAGAACCTCGACCTCCATATCTGGTGAGTAACTTTAATTTCTTCACTATTTCCCGTTTTACATCATTTGACTTAACATGCATGATAGTGTTCAGCACATATGTATGGATGCATATATATTTATTGATAGATAGACAGATAGATAGGAACCTACAATCAAAACATTACACGTTAGAATATAAAAAAATCTGAATTATCTAATTTGAAAGATAGATAATTGATATTTGAATTTGAAAGCAAAAGGTATACTTATACTTAATATTTTTAAGTTTATTTTATTGAAAAAGCTTTTGTTTTTGAATTCAAATCTCAACTATTCATTTTTTAATTTTGATGGTTGAGACTTATTTAAATATGTTAGAATGAAATGTTGTTTGTATATATATCATAATTACTATTCTTTCACCTTTTTTACTACACATATACATTTTTTCCAAAAAACCTGAAATAACTTCACCAATTCCTCCTTCTTTCTCATCAGTTTTTTCTCCTCCCAATGATTTATATCGGTTTTTCCTTTCTTTCCAACAATCTTTCTTAATCTTCCTTTCTATGACAATTTCTTTTAATGTCATTGTCTCTTTAATTGTTTGATTTTTTTTGTAAATCTTATCCTCTTCAATTCTTTTTTTCAAACTTTCATGAATTGTGTTTTCAATTTTTTATCGATCTCTTTCGGACTTTTTCTCTTTTATTCTCAATCTCTATCTCAATATAAACATAAACCTCATAATAAATTGTGTTTGCAGGGAGAGAATGAAGAGAGAGAAAAATTAAAGGAGTAGATGATAAAAAAGGTGTATGTTTAGTAAAAAGGGTGTTTGTAACGTATAACCTATTATATGCTAACACATAATAAATATCCAAGGTGGATGATTTGAAATTTTAATTATTTTTTCTTTTACAAATATATTTTATTTACATGCATAATTTCTTTTTTTATTCAAATTTCAATTGTCCATTAAATTAAAATAGATTGATAAAGTTTGTTTGAATATATCCATATATTTGTGCTAGTATGTGGATCTGTGGAAACAAAGAATTCATGTAGCCGACCCCGTCTAGTATGGGAAAAGGCTTAGTGTTTGATTTGTACCAGTATGTACCGGATTCATTCTCTCTCTCTTTCTCTTTATATATATATATATACGTGTATCACTGTTGCACTTTAAAAACTCTTTCTTGTTGAGAATCGCTTCAGGTACGAGACACCCACCAGATTGAGGGTCAAGTTGACCGACTCAGACAAGCCGAGATGGGAGGTCCCACAAGACATCATCCCTCGTGGGTCCCAAAAACCTTTTGTCCATCACCGGCACTTGCTGAGTGCAACCGTTCCGCTGCAAACCGGTACATTCAGCGACCCCGAGTCGGACCTTGTATTTACCTACGTCTCCTCGCCATTCAACTTTGCAATCACAAGACGGTCCACGGGCGAGACACTCTTCAACACCACCGCCGATACGAGCAATGATCCTGACGGTTCGGTTGCTGGGGTGGTGTTCAAGGACCAGTTTCTGTCCGTCTCAACAACCCTCCCAGCCGGTTCGTCGTCCATCTATGGACTCGGAGAGCACACACTGCGATCGTTCCGACTCGGTGGAAACGATTTCCTGACTCTGACCATGTGGAACGCAGACATTGGCAGCTCAGCTGTTGGACTGAATCTATATGGCACCCACCCTTTCTATATGGACCTCAGGGTTCCTAGTGGTAGGACCCATGGTGTGCTGCTGCTCAACAGCAACGGGATGGACATCATCTACCGTCCATCACAGATCACATACAAGATCGACGGTGGGATCTTCGACTTCTACTTCTTTGCCGGAGAGACGCCGGCCGGCGTGGTTCAGCAGTATACTGAGCTCATCGGCCGTCCCGCTCCAATGCCTTACTGGTCATTTGGTAAGAGTAGATTTTCTCCTTTCTGAGTGTAAAAGAAGGGTTGATTTAGTCTGGTTAAATACTAAATCAATAAGATCATTAATCATCTTGGCCATTGTTTGCTTTAGGTTTTCACCAATGTCGATATGGCTACAAGAACGTAGAGGACCTTGAGGGCGTGGTCGACGGCTACGCGAAGGCCGGCATCCCATTGGAAGTGATGTGGACCGATATCGACTATATGGATCAGTTCCGAGACTTCACACTGGATCCAATCAACTTCCCCCAAGACAAGATGAAGTCATTCCTTAATAGGCTTCACCAAAGTGGACAGAAGTACGTGCTCATACTGGACCCAGGTAATTAAGCAATGAAAAACTATTCTTTGTCTATGTTGATAGAACTGTGTGTGTGCGTGCATGCACCTTGCCGGAATATAGGTGTTCTTTTTAATTGAACTGTGTTTGGCAGACCCCCTAGCATATGTGTGTGCCCTTGATATCGAACTTGTAACCTTCAACTTGAATGTTCGTTTTTACTTGACCCCCCTGGCCAAGAGAGCCATGGCTTCTTTCGTTCATGGGTGCTGTGAGCAGCCTCTTTGTAACATGGTTGCGTATGTCGACAGGGATCCATGTGAACCAGAGCTACGAGTCATATTCTCGAGGCCTCGAAGCCGACATCTTCATCAAGCGAAACGGCCAGCCCTACCTAGCCCAGGTCTGGCCAGGCCCAGTCAACTTCCCAGATTTCATGAACCCGGCAACCCTGCCATATTGGCAACGGGAGATCCAGGAGTTCCATGACATAATCCCCTTTGATGGCATCTGGATCGATATGAACGAGGTCTCCAATTTCTGCTCCGGCACATCCTGCCGGCTCGCACCCGATAGTCCCTGCCCGCGCCCAAAGTCCCAGACTCAGTGCTGCCTCATCTGTGACTACAACAACCTTACCATCTATGACAGCCCACCTTACAAAATCAACGCAGGTGGATCAAGGCGCCCACTTGGTGATCGCACCCTCTCACCAAGCACGGTTCACTACGGCAACGTGCTGGAGTATAATGCACATGGTCTCTATGGCCTGACCGAGGCTAGGGCGACTCACATGGCTCTAGCAAATGTGACTCATAATCGTCCTTTCGTGTTGTCGCGGTCTACTTTCGTGAGCTCGGGAGTGCACACTGCTCACTGGACCGGCGACAACTCGGCCACTTGGGACGACCTCGCCTTCTCTATTTCAGGCATACTTAACTTCGGCCTATTTGGTGTGCCCATGGTTGGTGCAGACATATGTGGCTTCAATGGAAACACCAATGAGGAGCTCTGCAACCGATGGATTCAAGTTGGTGCATTCTATCCATTTTCTCGCGACCATGCCAGCATTAGCTCGCAGAGACAAGAGCTCTATTTATGGCAGTCTGTGACCGAGTCGGCGAAAATTGCACTCGGGCTCCGGTATAGGCTCTTGCCATACTACTATACACTCATGTATGAGGCTCACCTGACCGGGAACCCGATCGCGCGGCCATTGTTCTTCTCGTTCGCCGATGACGTCAACACACATGGAATTGGGACACAATTCTTGATCGGAAAAGGTGTGATGGTGTCGCCGGTTCTGACACAGGGCCAGATGAGTGTTGATGCATACTTCCCAGCCGGCACTTGGTTTGACATGTTTGATCTTAACACTAGCCTGGGTGTGCCTAGTGGAAGAACTGTTACACTTGATGCACCCATGAATAAGGTCAATGTCCATGTCCGCGCGGGCACGATACTGCCAATGCAGGAAGCAGCAGCAACAACAACAGCAGCTCGGAGGACGCCATTCACACTGTTAGCAGCACTAAACTTCACTGAGGGTGCAGAAGGTGAGCTCTTTTTGGATGATGGGGAGCAATTGGAAATGGGTGTAGGAGATAATTGGACCTTTCTGCAATTCAAAGGAGGAATACAAGGCAATTCAATGAAGTTGTATTCTCAAGTACAGAATGGAACTTATGCTTTGAACCAGAAATGGTTGATACAAACAGTGGTCGTGGTTGGATTGAAACCTGGATCGCAGTCTAAGCAATTGGTTTTGAGTGTCGCCGGAAAGCCGGTCAATACATCCACAGTGAAGGTGACTATGGAAGGAAAAGCTGACAATGGCGTAGCAGTGATTACAGGACTGGCCTTGCTGGTAGGGCAGAATTTTGAGCTGGACATGCAGTTGGCCTGAAAGAAACCAAGTCATGAAACTTCAAGTGAATGAGGAGGCTGGAGAGGGCAAAATTTAGTCTTGCAATACCAAATTATTGCCTGAATTATATGAATTATGTATTTTATGATTGTGTTATTCAATCATCTTTTGTTATTTACCAGTATCATATATAATATTTCACTTGATTTATATGATTTTTTTTGTATGCTTTTTCAGGATTACTTCTTATCTTTTTTTTGTTACAAGAGGACGCCGAAGCCTAACACGCACACCCTCTATAAGTCGAACTCCCCATCAGCAGCAACCAACGTAAGAGCATCCTTCCATTTAGCTAACGCTCTGGGTGCATTAGACTCCTTAAACTAAGGCGTCCAATGGTAAATAAATATATAATTCAAAGACTATTCCTGGTGGCTAGGGCTAGAGATAAGAAAACTAAAGATCTTAATTATGTTAGATGCATAAAAGACGAGGATGAAAAAATTCTAGTGGCAAATGATGATATAAGAAATAGATGGAAAAACTATTTTTATAATCTTTTTAATGAAAATAACGATGTTAGTATTAGTTTAGGAGATTTAGCCAAGTCAGAAAAGTATATAAACCACAATTTCTACCGACGTATTCAAAAGAATGAAGTCAAAGAGGCTCTTAAACATATGAAGAGTGGTAAATCGGTAGGACCAGATAATATTCCTATAGAAGTTTGGAAAATACTAGGAGAAATAGGAATCACTTGGCTCACAAGACTATTTAATGAAATATGGAAAAACCAAAAGATGCCCGAGGAATGGAGAGCAAGTACACTTATACCCATATATAAAAACAAGGGAGACATTCAAAATTGTGCGAATTATCGAGGTATCAAGTTAATGAGTCATACTATGAAATTATGGGAAAGAATTATTGAACGTAGGTTAAGACAAGTATCAAGTACAACAGAGAACCAATTTGGATTTATGCCTGGTAGATCTACTATTGAAGCGATTCACCTTTTGAGACGTCTTATGGAACATTTTAGAGCAAAAAAGAAAGACCTTCACATGATATTTATTGATCTAGAAAAAGCTTATGATAGGGTACCGAGGGAGGTTCTTTGGAGAACTTTGGAAAAAAGAGGTATCCCATTGACATATATTAACCTTATAAGAGACATGTATGATGATGCAAAAACATGTGTGAGGACTCATGAAGGAACGACAGACTTCTTTGAAGTTAATATTGGGTTACATCAAGGATCAACTTTAAGTCCATACTTATTTATAATGGTGATGGATGAGTTAACAAAATATATTCAAGATGAAGTACCTTGGTGTATGTTATTTGCAGATGACATTGTATTAGTGGAGGAGTCTAAGGAAAAAGTTAATAGAAAATTGGAACTATGGAGAGAAACATTAGAAAACAAAGGCCTCCGACTTAGTAGAACAAAGACAGAATATATGGAATGTAAGTTTGATCATTTGGCTACTTCAGAGGACATGGAAATTAAAATTGGCACACATTGCATTCCCCAAAAGGAAAGTTTTAAATACCTAGGGTCAATTTTTCAAAGTGATGGAAGAATTGATGGAGATGTTACACATAGAATTAATGCTGGTTGGTTAAAATGGAGAGGAGCATCAGGTATTCTTTGTGACAAGAAGATACCATTAAAATTAAAAGGTAAATATTATAGAGCAGCAGTTAGGCCTGCCATGTTTTATGGTTCTGAGTGTTGGGCAGTTAATCATCAACATGTACAAAGATGTCTGTGACAGAAATGAAGATGTTGAGATGGATGAGTGGTCATACAAGAAAAGACCGTATACATAATGAGGTTATTAGAAACAAATTAGGAGTGGCACCAATAGAGGATAAAATGAGAGAACATCGTTTAAGATGGTTTGGACATATAGAAAGAAGATCAAAAGAAGAACCTGTAAGAAGGTTAGAAAACCTAAATTTGGAAAGTATTAAAAGAGGTAGAGGACGACCACAAAAGTGTTGGAAAGAAACAATAAAGAATGATCTAGCTTATTGGGAGTTAACTGCTAACATGGCACACGATAGAGATCTGTGGAAACAAAGAATCCATGTAGCCGACCCCGTCTAGTATGGGAAAAGGCTTAGTTGTTGTTGTTTTGTTGTATTCCTGGTGGCAAATAATTTACGACATCTCAGATCAAAAGTAGCTTTTCAATCATCCTGAATGAATACATCTAGATGAATTCATCAATCAATAATGAGGAGAATAAATTTTTCAAAGGAATCAGCTGATCCTGAAGTTGATATCTACACAGTAACGTATATGTATCTGGACTTGGAAAGATACACCTAGACCTGTCTGGTTTCGGTTCCATAAAAGCCTCACGAATGGGGAACTGAATCGGGGCCCCTCCATATCCGGATTCCACTGATTTTGAGTCCAGCTCCAGAAAGTTTCATGACAGAAGAAATGACTTTTAATATGGTTTTCCTATATGTTGAACAAGAACTAAACCACGGAGGTCCTAGGTTCCAGTTTTGGTTTGGTTTGAGCCCAATTCAACTCGTCCATCCGGGTCCAAACTCCCCACCTCAAAGTACACCCGATCATTGGTCATAATGTAAGTTTGTTTTTCTCTTTTGATAGTTGTACTTTTTGCGGTCTTGCTTGGAACCGTACCGTGGGATCCCCGGTTTCCGATTCCAGGTCGGCATTCAGTTCAACCCGTCGGGTTGGGTCCGAACCTGCCACCTCCAGGTACACCTGACTAGATAGTGTTGTGATAAAAAAACTACTTCTCTAATTTTTGCTGTATTGATTCAAGCGTACCTATTAAAAAACAAAAATCCATAAATTTTTCTCAGATATGGATTTCCGTTTGGTTGTTCCACAATGATTCACTTCGTATAGCCCACACGGATTCGATGTCACTTTGGTTCGACCCCACCTACCTCTCAGCCAACTTTCCTCCGCTCAAGTTGGCTCCGTTTTGTTGAATCTTTGTGGGCCGATCAAACACTATCCTCCTTCCGCCCTCTTTCCCCGTTTTCCGGTTGTTTGGGACCGGAACCGGTGAATTCCGGCTGTTGGTGCAAGAAGTAAGATTGGGATGGTAATGGAAAATCTGTGAATCATGTTTAGATGCCCTCATTTTGCTCACAATCCTCTCTTTCATTGGTCGTATTGCTTTGTGTTTTGATTTGCCTAAACTTTCACGAACTCTACGGTTCTGTGGAGTTCCTTTTATAGTTGATTGTTAGTACGCTTGCATCATTTCTATTCTTTATTTCGCTTTTCTTTATTATTTTGTCATGATTGAGTGTCTTATTGTAGCATTGATACATCTTAGCGAAGGTGGTAGCGGTGATTGGCGTCATTAAATTGTCATCGGGTAGGAATGTTTGTATCGGAATGGATTTGAGGGAAGGAGATTTCAAGTTGCCCTCTTACCATTTCGCCAAAGCGGTTATAGCGCACTGGCCAGGGAATCGTCTCTCTGACCTCTCACGAGGAGTTCAATTCCCAGTAGTGCATCTGACGTTACTCTATCCTTCTTATCAGAAGAAAATCTCATTTTGGTTTCTCTTTATCGGTTTAAAATGAGAGACACGGGTATTGTGGTTTCAGCAAATCGGAAAGGTGACCAGATAGAGAAGATAATGCACACACTGAAGTGTCGGAAGGAAACAATAAAACTTGACCTTTTATGGGTTAAATGCTAATACGACATTGGATCAATCGTCTATAGTGACGAAGAATCCATGTAGCAGATCCCACTTAGGGTGGGAAAATGTTTGCTTTTTGGTTTCGGTTTCTGTTTAGCAATGACTGTTTGAGTTTTCAATATTTCAAATTCCTCTTTTTAAAACAAGTTCCTCGTAGGTACCAAAAGAAACTGACTGCATATTGATGCCATAAGTTACGATAAGAATAAGTTGGCAGTGAATCCTAGAGGATTCTAACGTCAAGAGTTTATGAGAATTATCTACCAGGACGGTTATACTAGTAATGGCTAGTGGTAAGGTTTGGGGTAGACTGTAGTACTTGGAATAGAATTCTTGGTGTCTCATGTCTTTTGCAGAAGTTAGTGGTGGCAGCAGAAGCTTACAGTAGGAATAACAGCAGCTGTAGTAGTAGTCAGTTGTGGACCTGGAAAATTTTCTGGGGTGTGGTGAGTTCCTCTTGGATGAAAAGCATGTGAGTTGATGTATAAAAACAACAACTAAGCCTTTTCCCATACTAGAAGGGGTCGGCTACATGGATTCTTTGTTTCCACAGATCCCTATCGTGTGTTGATGTATAAAAAAAATTGAAAAAATTGAACTGCTTATATCTGTTTTCTATATTATCAAATTTTCATTTAGTCAGCCGTCTCACCTCACCCATGAATAGGTTTGCGACTGGTAGTAGTAGTAGTAGTAGTAGTGGTGGTAGTAGTAGTAAACTAGTAGTACTAGCAAAATTGGTGACCATGATGTTGCAGAAGCAGCAGGAGTTACCAAATTTTTGTTGGCTTTTGCCTTTGGTTCATCAATATGCTTTTTATGTTGCACTGGTATACTAGTTTGATGGACTTCTGCTAGTCTCTCAGCTGTTCTCTGTTGTAAAAGGAGGTTTTCTGCAAAATTGTTCTCTTGAATCCGTATGTGGTTATTTGTACATTTTCTTTCTTGGTTTCTCTTCATGATGGTACTGTTCATCGTTTGTGATGTCTGACATGAGAAAAGCACTTTGAATGCGGTTCCACTTATTTATTTGAAAACATCAAGATGCATGAGAGTTCACTTACAAATTTTAAAGTAATGAATACTACGTACCATCACACCTTAGGATTCATGTTGTAACACGGAAAAGCAAGATAAATGGCACTATGTTTCTCTGTTTTTGAGAAGATCTAGCAGAAGCATTTGAGGCCAGCAACTCACAAAAACAAATTGGTGGAGATGGTTCTGGCAATGCAAGGTAATTCCCAGTTCAAGATATCAACATCATTCATAGATTAAGGTGGTTGTTAGCAAAAACAAGAATTTTGGTTCATGACTAATATACTGGGGATAGACTGATGAGAGTGAGATGCTCAACAAAATAAAGCATGTTCCAATTTGGTGGTCATGATGCCGAAAACCATGAGCTCAACCACAAAATCAGTTGTATCACTTATTTTACTATAATATTTATGATGTTCTGACTTCTGAGATGGCAATATTTTCTTTGTTGGAGCTATTTTATGCCTCAGAATGTGATCTATTGTCTGGTCAGTTTTAAGATTCTATATGTGAAATTTTCTCTTGGATGACATTTTTTATTGCAAAAATTGGAAATGATCATGACCCTATCTAATAGAAGAAAGGGAAATTGAGCATGTTAAGAAAACCTTAGGTTGTGTTGTAACTCTCATGCTACACAAATTTGGCTGTGTTTGGAAGAGAAAAGGAAAGCCTTAAAGGAAAAATAGAAGTCAGTATTTGTAATCATTTGAAGAATCAGAGCTAGAATATTTACTTTGTGTGATAACTTTGCCTTTTTTTCTTGTACGTTTGTTCTTAAGATGCACATCCATGGACATGTTCACCTACACGTACATGCATAATATACTCACATATACATGCATATAATATATAAATATCATGATATGTGCCAAGTGCATGTGGACATAGATACACCGAGGGAAGGTGGGAGGGAGAGGTGTTCTAGGATGATATTATCCTGTTTACAATGATCTAATGCAGCAACTAACACTCGATCCAAACAAAAAGAGTGACTGGTTTTAGCATGGTATTTTGGGTTACTATGATTCTGTGAAGCACCTTTTCTTCATGGAAAATTGTGTGATGTTGATTTTACGTCATAGAAAACAAAACAGCCCTCAACTAGACTGGGTAAAACTTTCTCACATACCAAACAAGCATAAAATATTGCAAGTTATTTGATCATTTGCTCCATTAAAACGAGAATTGTGACCAGAATACGTTATTATGCTTCTGAACTACAAATATACACACATGCACATGGACACACATAAGCTATTACAACAACAACAACAACTAAGCCTTTTCTCATATTAGATGAGGTCGGCTACATGGATTCTTTGTTTTCGTAGAGCGGACGGACACACATAAGCTGATAAGCATACAATTTTGTACGGAAGTTTATGGTTGCATTTACATATGTGCTTTATGTGAGTGGCATTTCCCATTTGCTGTTCAATTCACCAATTATAGTCTTTTGTTGGTTACAGGTCCCCATGATCATCAAAGGGTTGTTTGGGAAGTATGAGAGATGGAACCCTGTGCATCCCACATCCGGTACATTTTGGGGCATGGGAGTAGGAATTGGATGTGGAGTTGGTTGGGGCCCAGGGTTTGGTCCAGAGGTCATCGGCTATGTTGGAGCTGGCTGTGGCATTGGATTTAGTGTTGGTATCACCCTGGCTGGTGTGGGGATCGGGCTTCCTGCTAATGGCCTTATCCAAGTTCCTTATAAGGGTATGCTGCGTGTATTTGACTGTCCAATTTTCTTTCAATTTTTGCACAAGCTCTTGTTTTTCAACTGACTTGATTCTGCTCTATATGTTTCTTTTTATCATGTCATTATGATTCTGAATGGTACATGGTCTCCTTAAAAACTTTGTATTTGAATTAGATATAACATCTATGCATATTAATCCACCATAAGCCTTCTCTATGTTACGTAGAAAGTAGTAGCATCAAACCAAGCCCAAGGAAACTCCTGATATATATCATTTCATCATCTTGGACACTTGTGAGACATTCCAGTCATTGCGTATCCTACCAGCCACTTTTACATGCTTTAAGTGTGAATATGACTAGAACTTTTTGTATTATTTAGTTTATAATTTCATCTCTCTCAAGAAAAAAGAAATTTTAATTTTCATCCTGTGGCTGCTACCAGAAATCTAACTTTGTGATTCCTTCCCTAACTCTGAGATGTTGCACCTTTTGGTCCTCTCTGTTTGAAGGTTCATGCTATATTATGTTAGTCAGATCTTTTCCGTATATGCTGGTACTCTTTTATTTTGTTAGCGAGTCCCTTCCTAACGACACCGTAAAATATCAATTATTTGGACTTTAAATGCACGATGCCCATAGTATCTCTAAAGATATATCAGAATGGTAAGGATCCAATGTATCCCACTGCACCTACTGCAGGAATCGACTTGATCTTTGTTTTGGCTGTTACATAAGTGGAAAAATACAATTGACTGTTCAATTTCAAGATATGCCATTGCATGCCCTGCTGTCATGTTTCCTTAGTTTTATGGCTTCAAACCGTGTGATATTGTAGCTGATATTTCAGTAGTAGTAGAAAATAAAGGCCCCAAGGGGGTTAGCCCAATGGAATGGGCTCTAGGTGGTTTCTTTGATATAAAGAGAAAAAGGAAACAGGCAAATGAATATACTTTTGGAGTCTCCTGGCTACGGGGACTGCTAAAATGAACCTTCAAATGGAAGGTCATGAGTTTGACACCCAGGGTGTGAATCTGGTAGGGATTTGCTTAATTCCAGGTTGCTTATCATAATATACATATATGTATATGTATGCTTGTTTATACTTTTGCAGTCTCTGCGTGTTGCTTAATATTCATTGTTTTCCCCAGCTTTTGCTGTAACGGGCAACAATACCTTGGAATTTGCCAGATCCAGGATGGTGCCTGTGATGAGGAATGCAGCTGAAGATGGGTGGTCACATTTGTCCCACCACTTCCATGGATTCCAAACAGCCGCAACAAGAAGACTATCCATGTTGAAGGTCGATCAGGTATACCCTTGTGGTGTTGATCCTGTAGAGTTGCAGAAGAACTTGACACTGGCTTCTGAATTTTTTGTACGATTGAGAGATACATGTTTGTCTTTTGGTAAAAGCTCCGGAGCAAACGTGAAATGATGTATTAGCTTTAGGTGTATGAAGTCAGTCGCTAAAGTGAATAGAAAATCATATGAATTGAATGAATGCATTTTGTTTTTCTATGTTGCAAAGACATGAAGCATTAGTACACGAGCCATATATTTCAATGCTGCTGTGCCTCGGTTGATGGTTAAAACGATCGAGAAAATAGGTTTTTCAACACGAGAAGGAAATTTCCTTGCTGATGAAACAAGTCTTGCCACTAACAATGTTGCTCATTTACTGACTTACATTGTTGTCTGTCCAGCTTTGTAGCTTGTTTGTTTGATATGAACATTACTGAAACATGAGCCAAGTTAGTCAAGCTCGAAACGGTTGCTCATCAAACTTGAAACTTTAAATATTGATTTTTCTTTACAGAATTAAATTCCTTGTCAAAATCTCTCTCTCTCTCTCTCTCTCTCTCTCTCTGTGTATGTATTTTGAGAGAGAGAGTTGACAGCAAGAAGGCATTATGCCCACC